>JAULBS010015862.1:0-10940 GCA_032355785.1 Symmetromphalus regularis | reverse complement strand
AAGTGATTTGCCTTTACAGAACTGTTAGAATTGTGGCAAGTTATTTGAAATAAATAATACTTTATTTACTGAACTGTCAGAATTGTGCCAAGTTATTTGAAATGAATGATACTTTAGTTTACTGAACTGTTAGAATTGTGTCAAGTGATTTGCCTTTACAGAACTGTTAGAATTGTGGCAAGTTATTTGAAATAAATAATACTTTATTTACTGAACTGTTAGAATTGTGTTAAGTTATTTCAAATGAATGATACTTTATTTACTGAACTGTTAGAATTGTGTCAAGTTATTTGAAATGAATGATACTTTGAAATGAATAATACTTTATGTTTAATAAACTGTTAGAAATGAGTTAAATTATTTGAAATGCATAATACTTGAAGTTTAATGAACTGACAGAAATGAATTAAGATTGGTTGCAGCCATGGGCGTAAATCCCAGTGGGGACAGGTCCCCCCCACCCCATTTTTAGAATGCGGGTGACACCTATATAATTATCCCCCCCACTTTTAGCTTCGAAAAACTGAAATTAAAATGCCTAAATAATAATCTTTACCAGTATTTCTCTTTATTATATCAATGTAACATTTAACCATGCCATCTTAGCGCAAATATATCGAATCACACAAGGGGTCTATAATGGTGCCAATCCTGGAGAGGGTGGAGGGGGGACAATGTGATGGTCCATCCCCCCACTTTTTGGACAGAGGGATGTTCCGTTCCTCCCACTTTCAGGTATGGATTTTCGCCCTTGGTTGCAGCTTATTTAAAATGAATAATCCTTTCAAATAATATATTAGCACCTTGTTTAAACTGAATATTTTAAATAATGTATTCAGCAGTTTTGTAAATAATACTTTAAAAAAGGCATTGGTGTTTCATATTTGTTTATTTAAACTGAATAATACTGTACATAAGGTATAAAATAGTTTATTTTAATTGAATACGTTTTTTTCTGGATAAAATTTAACAAAATGATATGTAGTTTTATTACTACTCATTTGAACTGATTATTACTATAAATAATATATAAATTAGCAGCTTACTTTAATTGAATAATACTAGAAATATTGCATTATCAAATATTTTAAAGGGACACAATCACTACTAACAGCAATAAAAATCAAACTTCAAAAATACATAATCTGGCAAATAAAAAAATGTGGCCATATTTTTTCTTTAAACTTTTGTCGGGGAAGACAAAAATGCCCAATAAATTACAATCCAGAATAGCATGTATTAACTTTCCACCAGTTCCCTCTTTCTATTTATATATATATACTTTTCTCTATTGCTGCTCCATTTAGAAATATATGTATGTGTGTGTGTGCGCATGCATTTGTGCGTGTATTTTTATATGTATGTATATATGTGTGTATGTATGTATATGTGTGGTGCATGTGTAAGTGTATATGTGTATGTGTATGCGCATAAATATGTATGTATGTATGTACATGTATATATTTGTATGTTTATCTGTGTATGTGCATATTTTTGTATATTTTTTTAAGTTTGTGTTCAGGGCCTCAACCCTGACACAATCATGTTTCTGGGTTAATAATTTTTTTTTTAAACCCCCATTACCGATACAACTTTCCACCAGAGGTAGCTGTATGTTTCCACTTTTCATATTAAATACAAACTGATACCATAAGAAATGAGGCATTTCAGTCTTATATAAAAGCACTGATATGAAAATAAAATTATTTAAACTATTTTGCCAGAAAAATGTGTAAAAACAAATAAAATAATCTAAAATATTTCTGAGCAATAAAAAACAAATATGAGCATACAAAACAGATTTGGAAGAAAAATTCCAATTCTTTGTAAAATATTCTACTAAAGTATAATTAGCAATGTTAATGACTTAGTTCATAAATACTCTGTAAATAATTCTTCTATACATATAATTCATCAAAATTATTAGCCTAAAGTACAAAGCAATTGTATAGTCTGTGAGGACATTTAAAAAAAAAAAAAAAAAAAATTCAAGAACATAGGGTCGGAGGGAGGAAAAAATATATTAAAAAAAGTTACAAAATGTCTTGGAAGGGGAAAATAACATTTGGTATAAAATTAATAAAACCAGTCTTGTTCATTTAACTAGTCATATGCCTGCATATTTCTATATTCACCCCTATGAAAAGAAATTATTCAACTCCAAAGTGTAAATTTAATGTTTTTGTTTAAACGCTTATTGCCTATGGTAGTTTTTCTTTTCTTCTTTTTTTCTCTTCTATCCTTCAGGACAGTCGGCAGAAATAAAATAAGTGTGAATTTTCACTTTTAATTTTATTTTAATTTACCAAAATGTATGGTTGGTGTGTTCGTGAAACGAATAATTAAAAACTCTGGCCTTACTGTATATACTGGCCTGTAATTTGAATTTTAAACACAAAAATATTATAAAAAAAAGCTGGGAGTTGACTTATAAGTGTGTCAAATACATTTAAAATATACAAAGAATTTATACAAATCCCACAAATGAAAACTTGAAAACTAAACAAGCATAATCATATGCTAATACTGTATACAAACAATGAGCATGATAAACATCAATGAGTTGTATTTTATTCATGAAAATGTTCAGTTTTTAATTTTATTTATATTTTCATGAGTAATGCCGGACATTCAGTATTTTTTGTAAATGATTCATTAAATGTAAAATTTGTCAGAATTTCTAATTAGTCATAATTAATCAATTATTGGCTTAAGTTCATAATGCTCTGCAAATAATTCTTATAAATGTATAACAGTCATAATTAACCAAGTAAGCTATTTCTTGAGGTTCATTTTTATTTGTAAATGATTGTACATAATAAATTATTCTGTAAAATTTATATATATAATTAAATCACTGCTTAATTAGCAAAGAATTATTAACTTTTTTTGTTTTTATAGGCTGAAATTCATAATGCTCTATAAAAGACACTCCAGAATTGAACAAATGTATAATTAGTCAAGTTAGTACTGGCTGAAGTTCATTATGCTCTGTTAAAACAAATAATACACTATTAAATGTATAATTAGCCAGATATCATTGTTTTTATTGGCTGAAGTTCATAATGCTCTATTAAAACAAAAAAATACACTATTAAATGCATAATCAGCCAAATATCATTGTTTTTATTGGCTGAAGTTCATTATGCTCAATGAAAGACTTCAATATCCAAAAAATATTCAAAGCAAACCCCTACAATTTAAGACATTTACCACCACCCATAATGGCTATTATACAAGTTTGTCTCGTTGACATGGGCATAAATTCCAGGGGCGTGGGACACGTCCCCCAAACTTTTTAGACAGGGGGGGACTCCTATATAATTATCCCCCCAACTTTTTGCTTAGAAAAACTGTAAATTTCAGTGAAATTAAAATGCCTAAAAATAATCTTTACCAGCATTTCTCTTTATTTTATCAATGTAACACTCAACCATGTCGTCTTAGTACAAATATACCGAAGTACACAAGTTGTCTATAATGGTGGTGTGAAGGGGGGGCAGCAAAATGGTCCATCCCCCCCCACATTTTTGGACAAGGGTATGTTCTGTCCCTCCCACTTTCAGGAACAGATTTTCACCCTTGCCCGTTGACAAAGTTTAAAGTTAAGAAGTCTGTAATTATGTTGGATTCTCTAAGCAATGTTTTTAAACAGGAATGCATATATTTATCTCCCTTGGTTGGAATCACTTCAAATGAAGATAGCACTATCAGTAAATAAAAGTAATGATTTTATCACTACAGATTAAAACACTTGTAAACTAGAATCCATCCTGCTATAAGCAACACTTGATATAACAACCACCTGTCTAAAAAATTTAAACATTTTTGTTTTCTGTAGTGTGTTATTATTAACACCATATTCTAAAACTGGTGTACAATTGCAAAACCTAGTAACTGACTGTTTTGTTTTGAGAAAAAACTAATTTTCAAATCCTTTCTGGATTAGTGGCAGAACAAATCTAATTTACAAACATGTAAATATCATACATGGAGGCACAGAAAAGCAAAATCCCCATTGTATAACATGTGACATCTCCTAGTAAATGGACTCATGCCCCTACTTAAATTTTAGGATTTTTGCAGTTACTGTTTTGCCATTATACACAAGAAAATGGCTATTATCAATATTTTTAATACAAATCACATTCCCAGTCCTCATAACAAATAAAAAAAAACACAAAAAAAAAACAATAATGACATCTCTTGGTGGCACAAGCATTAGAGATGTAAATCCTGGGGGTTCAGGGGGACACATCTCCCTACTTATTGGACCGGGTAAGGGATGCCTATATAATTATCCCCCCACCCAACGTTTTGATTCGAAAAATTGAAATTAAAATGCCTAAATAATCTTTACCAGTATTTCTCTTTACTGTATCAATGTAAAACTTAACTATGTGGTCTTAGTGCAAATATATACCGAAGAACACAGGGAGACTATAATGGTGTCAGTCCTTGGGGATGGGGTTGGGACACATCCCCCCATTTTTGGACGTGGGATGCTCTGTCAGCCCCTCCGCCCACTTCCAGGAAGCAATTTTTGCCCTTGACAAGCATATTAATTTTTTAAGAGTGTGGTTGTAATTGGTGTGGTTTATTACTAAAAAGGTAATAAATTATCAGACACCACATATTATAAATTTAACATAGACACAAATTATATCCATTATATCATTTTTCTAGCACTATTCTAACCACTGAACACAAACTACCGTATTGTTTTTACTTACAGCACATAGGCGTGATGCTAATCGCAAAACGGGCACGCTAATTAGAGTACGAGACAACGTTTTGTAATAAGTGTCAAAAACATGCTCTGCCGCCCAATGGGAACATTTTATACGTTCACTGGCAGAAAATGGATCTTTTCATAGGGGATATAGTAAACAGTTACACCAGGCAAAAAATGGCGTCATCCAAAAACAGCACTGGCCGGATTTGCGAAGTCTGTTTTTCTCTTACACACATTTGAAAGTGTTAACTGTGTGCTTTTAACAAAAGGTCGGCAATTGAAAGGGCATCTGGAATATGGAAACAACGTTTTCCATATATTGAATTAGGCACTTGGCTGATATGCTTATGGATTTTACGTTATTCATTGCAAGTCGGCAGCAAGTTTTACTATTTTAAGGGCGCCATTTCTCGTGAAAATCGAGTGGGGGCTTATGTTAGGGTGGAGCTATAAATAGAAACAATACAATATTATCTATTCTGACATCATATATACAGCATGATTCATAGGAATATACAAATTTCTTATCAATTTTACAGCTCTTTAGTTAGCACTATACACATAAAAAATGAAAATAATTTGCATGTTATTTTTTAAAGTTTTTAAATGCATATGGAATAATGGCCAATGAAAGTGGGACACCATTGTGAAAACTGCAATGTGTAAAAATGTTTACAACACAAACAATTCTGCATAATTTAGTGAATATTTTCACAAAGAGGGCATTGGTATCATTCAGTTAGTAGACTGTAAGTAATCTTCAAACGCTTTTCGCATCACAGCAATTGCATAGTCAACGTCCTCTTTAGTCACACACATTGGTGGCTTGATGCGGAAAACCTGCAATCAATAAAAAAAAAACAATCATAAATGAAATTATACTTGACAGTCGTATTTGAAATGGCCATTAGATGTCAGTGGCAGTGTTACAAATAGTTTCGTAAAAACAGTGCATTTCATAAAATCTTCACATTTTTAAAAACGTGTTGGAGTTTTTTTTATAAAAAAATTGGCATTTTGCCATATTTTATTAAAGTGGTCGGTCAGTTTTACAAATCGAGGCATACAATTTTACGATTCAAGCGTAATGGTTTTACAAAATTCGGCAAAATGCACATTTTTTTATAAAAAACATCCAACATGTTTTATAAATCGTGAAGATTTTATGAAATGCGCTGTTTTTACGAAACCATTTGTAACAGGCACATCTAAATTTTGCAATTTAAATAACATATTTTTTAAACCATTATTATTATTTTTAAAAAATTAATGTTAAAGAATTTGCCAAATCGGCATCATATATATATAATAAAGTAAATAAATAATAACAAAAGTTTTAAATTTTAATAATTGGCAGTAGATCGACTGACATGGGTCAGTCAATCTAATAAAATACACCTCATTGTCTGTATGGTTGTTAGAAGATGGTATCTGGAAAAGTGGTGTTTCCTTTTATTCGACAGAAAACAGTTATCTGGTACTGAGTAACAGTTTAGTCTTCTTAGAAGTATTTATTATTTCTGAACATGACTAACATCAATAAATTGAATGATAATTATTACAACTTTTTATTTTGTTTTTCTTCACTTTTCACTTGTTTAGTCGTGAAAACAATTGTGTGCTTATAAATTTCACAACTTGTGGTTGGTCACAAAACACGCAAAATTAATATGCATGTGTTTTTTTCACAGTAATAAGCAACAAAAAAAACAGTTAAGAAAATATTTGATCTGCACTTTACTACTAACATTTCCATAGATGCCTCCTTTTCCAAGAAGAAGTCCCATGTCTTTTGTTTTCTCCCAGATGTCAGCTATAGCAGGGACTGGCATGGGTTCTTTAGATTTCTGCAAAACAATAGTAAGATTTCATTAAAAGCCATTTTATTAATGGCACAAACAATAAACAGATAACAGATTTTACAAAAATAATTTCATGTACTAAAATATCAATCAAAATAACTATGAAAGAGACGGTAAAGTTTGTTTTATTTAACGACGCCTCTAGAGCACATTGATTTTAATCTTTATCATCGGCTATAGGATGTCAATCATATGGTCATTCTGACATATTTTTAGAGGAAATCCGCTGTCTCTACATAGGCTTCTCTTTCCGATAAGCAGCAATGGGTCTTTTATATGTGCTGTCCCACATACAGGACAGCATATACCACGGCCTTTGATGAACCAGTTGTTGACCACTGGTTGGAATGGAAAATAGCCCAAACTGTAAATAGGTCCACTGAGAAAGATTGATCCGATGACCGAGCGCCTCCCTGGCAGACACACATCCTGCTCCACTTTGAAAGAGAGTCAGGTTGAAAGTTTTAAGATCTAACATTAAAAGAATTTTGAGAGGATTAACATCCAATATTATTATTTTTTATTGGTGGACAAAGATGTGTGGAGGGGAGTTTGGACACCCTAAATAATCCCTATAACTCTAACTACCTCCTCATTAACTAAAAATAATTTTAAATTTTGTTACAAGGTGAATTTTCTTTTGCAATTTTATCACACTGAATACAGCTTGAGTATTTCGGGCATTTTCAAATACTTTATTTGTAACCATACCTTATCTGTAACCATTACCTTATCTGTAACTGCTGCCTTCTCGGTAATCATAAGCTATCTGTAACCACTACCATATCTGTAACCATTCCTCATTTGTGACCTTTATCTTAAATGAAACCATTACCATATCTGTAACCACACTTCATTTGTTGCCCTTACCTCTAACCATTACCTTATCTGTAACTGCTGCCTTCTCGGTAATCATAAGCTATCTGTAACCATTACCATATCTGTAACCACTACCATATCTGTAACCATTACCATATCTGTAACCATTCCTCATTTGTGACCTTTATCTTATATGAAACCACTACCATATCTGTAACCACACTTCATTTGTTGCCCTTACCTCTAACCATTACCTCATCTGTGACCATTACCATATTTGTAACCATAACCATATCTGTAACCATAACCTTATCTGTAACCATACCTCATTTGTGACCATTACCTTAACTGTGACCATTACCTTATTTGTAACCATTACCTTATCTGTAACCATTTCCATGCCAGTCATAAGACCCTTCCCTCGAACATCCCCAACAATATCAAAATCGTCTTTCATTAACAGCATTTTCTTCATTAAGTATTCCCCGATGACACAGGCTTTTTCCTGAATGTGCTCTTCATCTATCACCTAAACAGCAACAAATATTCAGCTTAATCACGTAACCTAAAATGCATTAAAAAACCTCTCAGTTAGATATAGCATGTGATACATTGTACCCTAAAATGCATCAAAAGTCCTTTGAGACATTGCATGTTATACATTGTACCCTAAAATGCATTAAAAAGACTTCGCAATATTGTGTGCAATACACTGTACCCTAAAATGCATTTTAAAAATCCTCTCAGACATTGCATGTGATACACTGTATCCTAAAATGTATTTACAAAACATCTCAGATATTGTGTGTAATACACTGTACCCTAAAATACATTTTAAAAAAACTGTTAAACATTGCACAAATTAAAAATATGCATAACTGGAAAATAGGTTCTGCCAAAAAAATTAGCATAACCTATTTTGATTTGCATAACCGGCTTTAAAAAAAAATGGAAATATAATTTTAAAATAAGTTTTAATAAATACTTTGATGTAAAAAGGAACTGCAATAAATATACATTTACAGTATAAACATCAAATTTATACCCAGTAATTTTTTGCTTATTACGCATGATTCTCGAAATTTTCATTGGTTGAATGAAAACCTGAAAACTAAATTTGGAAAAACCTTGAACATGTGATATTTGATCATTCTCCATAATTAACCGAAGATTTTCGACTAACATTTATTAATGGAAGCATTGCAATTTCTGATTGGCTTCATTTTGAAGGAATTCCCTTTGGAGACATCTAACAACCAATGAGAATACATTACACTTCCCAACATACATTGTAAGTATTCTAACTAAGTATTTTTTATTTCAATTGCATGTAATTATATAAGTATACATGTCGGAAAACAGTCAAGTTGTTTTTACTCTGAGAAAAGATGATATAGAAACTTTATTTAGCAAATTTTACATGAATGGTAAATCGTTTATGTGAAATAAATTTGCATAACCAATGCACAAATGATTCGTGCAATTTGTGCAGTCCTGGAAATAGTTATTTTCACTGTACCAATCAAAATGTTCTATATCAATAAATTTGTGCCAGTCTTTACAGAAAATGTCCCTGTCGTACAACTTCATATATACAATTAGACATATATCCAACTTAGGTTTTATAGTGTAATGCTTTATTTTAATTTTATTTAGTCTAATTTTGTAATATTCACGAGCTTCATCAAGTCAATTTCTTATTTCCTCAAGTTAATTTTCAAGAAGTTTAGTTTACGGTAGCTTATACCCTTTGAGTTTGCCCTCTGGAGGTATGAATACCTCCTGACATTTATACAAGGAGGTCTTTATAACCTCACTTTTCCTGAGGATGTGGAACACTGAAAGATAATATTTCTGTACTTGACTTACATCGATGACCGAAGAGCCTACAGCACACGACAAGGGGTTTCCACCAAATGTATTGAAATGCAGTGCATTCCCCATAACCTGAGCTATTTCTGGTGTGGTTATAACAGCCCCTATTGGAAATCCATTACCCATTCCTTTTGCCATTGTTACTGAAATTAAAGAAATTTTATACAATGAATTTTCTAAAAGTGTTGTAAATATGTAAGACCACCTCTAAACAGAATTTATTTCATAACACACTGGCACAATTTTGCGAGTGTATATACTCTTGTCAGTGAAACGTCTCATACCCCTCCCAATTACACACTTTGTATGAGATCTCTGAAAACCTCTCCTCCTCTAAACCTACATACTTTATCAATTCTTTCTACAGATATAAAAAGTAAAGTTTGTTTTATTTAACACAACTCTAGAACACATTGATTTATATTTTATCGTCGGTTATTGGACGTCAATCATATGGTCATTCTGACATATGTATTTAGAGGAAAGCCGCTGCGGCCACATAGGCTACTCTTTCCTATAGTAATAAGGGGTATTTTATATTCACGGTCTCGCAGACAGGACAACACATACCACGGCCTTTGATGAACCAGTTGTGGACCACTGGATGGAATGGAAAATAGCACAAACTACAAATGGGTCCACTGAGAAGGATCGATCCGACGACCGACCGGTTCACAGGCGGACACTCTAGGGTCTATAAAAACCGAACGAACACCTGATAATACAGTAACGGATCCAGAGGGGTCCATGGGACCGGACCCTTTTCTCGTTTTTTTAAATTTGTTTTGTTTTTGTTTTACATTTAACGAGTGGAAATACGTGAAAATTAACCATTACCTATTACATTTGGACCCCCCCCCCCCTTTTCAGAAATCACCATGGTTTTAAATATAATAATAGAAAGGACTTCTATATATTATATTATTTTACTCCCATATACATTTATATTAATTTTGTTATTTCTTTCCACCGTTATAATAACAACACACCTAAATAAGTCCATGTATATAAATAATTTAATAAACGGATATTTTTGTATATTTTCTATGCAATCTAAGGTTGGGCAAAGTAAACCCGTTGAAATGGAGAACAATGTGATAGTATTATTGCATGTACGCTGAAGGACAGTTATTTCTGTATGTATATATCCTTTGTCGTGTCGTGTAATAAATGAGCGTTATTTCAACACGCGTGTGTGCCGTTAGTCATGTTGTGCAGTATACTAAGGTGACCCGGTTCGCGTGACCCATAGCGCTACTCAAACATCACAGAACCGGCCTCCGTGGCACAGTGGTTAAGCTATCAGGCTCGAAGCTGTTAGGTACTGAGATCAAATCTCAATCGAGGCATGTGATTTGTAATTTCAGCATCGGCTCCAACCCAGAGTGAGTGCTCCGCAAGGCTCATTGGGTAGGTGTATACCACTTACACCGACCAGGGGTCCAAAACTGGTTTAACAAAGGCCGTGGTATGTGGTATTCTGTCTGTGGGATAGTGCATTTAAAAGATCCCTTGCTGTTTACTAACACTAACCTCTGTCCTGGACAGACAGCACAGGAACCTGAGTTGTGTGCCCAGGCCAGCGTGCTCGAACCTTAATTGGATATAAGCACGAAAATAAATACAACCACCACCAACCAACATCACAG
>JAULBS010015851.1:0-10940 GCA_032355785.1 Symmetromphalus regularis | reverse complement strand
TAGAGCACATTGATTTTTATCTTATCATCAGCTATTGGATGTCAATCATATGGTCATTCTGACATATTTATTTAGAGTATACCCGCTGCTGCCACATAGGCTACTCTTTCCGATAAGCACAAAGGGGCCTTTTACATGCACCATCCCATAGACAGGACTGTACATACCACAGCCTTTGATGAACCAGTTGTGGACAGAAAATAGCCCAAACTGCAAATGGCTCTACTGAGAAGGATCAATCCGACGACCGACCAGTTCACAGGTGGACACGCTAGCATTTGAGCTATACCCCACTCCAAGGTGAGATGAAATGCAAAATAGTCACAACTTTAGCTAAATAGTTACACACATTAAGACTGAGTAGTGTTAGTTTTATTTTTGTAATTTCTTCTGAGTTAACACTCCTATTTGAAAAAGAAACTCTAGGAGTAGAAAATGCACCAAGCAACATTATTTGTGGCAATAATCAATAAGGCTTACAGAACAGAGGGATTAGCATTACGTAAGGTTTTAACTTAAACCATAGGTGCTGTTCTTTTGCACACACTTCCTTTCAAATGAGAATTAAAAACAGGGATAAAGATGTTTGAACAATTACAACACAATGAAGACAATCTGGAAACTTCACACAATTCAAAGAATGATGCTCTGGAACACAAAATAAATGCAGACTAGTTCATGTGCTGAAGGACAATTTCGCCAGGGACATTTTTCATGCTTAAGGAACCTCCAGGGTTGACAGCTATATTGTAGATAATGCCAATCGTAAACAGTAGAGAGCTGCATAATTATGTTCACAACAGTTATCCATCCATACATACCCATTTGCAGTTTGGGCTTTTTTTCCATTCCGACCATTGGTCCACAATTGGTTTATCAAAGGCCGTGGTATGTGCTATCCTGTCTGTGGGAAGGTGCATACAAAAGATCCCTTGCTGCTTATCGGAAGGAGTAGCCTGTGTGGTAGCAGCGGGTTTCCTCTAAAGATATATGTCAGAATGACAATATGTATGATGTCCAATAGCCGATGATAAGATAAAAATCAATGTGCTCTAGAGGCGTCGATAAATAAAACAAACTTTACTTTTACCATCCATACGTAAATATATTATGATATAAGAAGCATTGTTTATTAGAATTTGGTATCAAATCAAGATACACAGTTCAGTAGAGTTGGGTGGTATTCAGTATATATCATTTAGTATTGGTATCATGTGAGTACCAATTTACCATACCGGACAAATTTCAAATTTGGTATTGAAAAATAAGTATTCCCGCCATTAAGTAGAACACTAAAAATATATCTGAAGACACTACATTATCTGTTAAAATACCTATCCTAAACAAAAAAATGGGTTGGATATAAACAAGGAAAAGGCTCTAACTTTAGAGATAGGTATATATATAAAATACCACTTGATATGGGAATAGTTATCAGTACTATGTCAATACCAAATACCATACAGATGTAAATCATACCCACAATACCGATACCGACACCAAACTTGAAATTTCAATACCACCCAGCTCTACAGTTCAGTATGTGTTGATTATACAAGGATGACCTGCACTGTAGATGCATCTAGAAATAGCTGTCTGTTATACTGAAACTAATCTCTAGGGCTTCATAAATGTCACACAACATAATTATCAAAAACACATTGCAGTTGAGAAATTTAAAAGCTTATTAAAAGAGGCAATTATATGGTGGAATGACCTAGTCCCTGTTGGACTCGGGATGTAGAAAAGAAAATATTGCTAGAATGGATAAGATCTTACAAAACAATATCAGTGAGTGAACATCAACACACAACGCAGGCTTACTCCCACAGTAGAACGAAATCACTTCACATCACTTATGAGCTCCAGATTGCTTGCTTTTTATCGTGACCTTTTCACAATCAGATAATGTGAATAAATTCAATATCAGCGATGATCCCTTTTACTCAGCCAACTTGAAATATCAATACAGAAAATGCATGTTACAGTGGATACAGTTCAATGTGTGGATCGAAATTGTTTTAACAAGCAAACAGACCTCACAAGTTCAATAATGCCGTCACTTCGTTCGACGTTACAACTGCAACACAGTCGATAAAGTGAATCTGCTAAATGCATTGCTCATCCATTTAATCAACAGTATATGAAAGTGAAAACTGTTTTTTGGGGTTAAATTCAACAAGAAGGAAAAATTACAAAATAGAATCTTTTTTCCTAATTGAATCAGCTACTGCTGAAAGTAGCAGCTGATGTACGTCTCAGTGGCTGGACAGTTACTCGACTCTAAAAGAGAATTGTTTTGGGGAGGTTAAATTCAACAAGAAGGAAAAATTACAAAATAGAATCTTTTTTCCTAATTGAATCAGTTACTGCTGAAAGTAAGTAGCAGCTGATGTACATCTCAGTGGCTGGACAGTTACCGACTCTAAAAGAGTATTTCTACAGAATACATAACCTTTCTTTCTTGTATGTTAAATAAACATATAGACAGGAATCCTTATACATGATCACGATGAGTTTCTGTCTGGTAATGTCTGTCAGGAACAAAACTTCCTTTCTTGTGTGTTATAGACATATAGACAGAAATCCTTACACAGAAGCACGATGAGTTTCTCTTGTAACTTCTGTCTGGAACTCACGAATTCTGGAAATCTGCAATGCTTTAAGTTGATTGTGGAATCACCAGTACAATCTTTTTGATTTGGAGATTCATCAATTTTCAGAGAAATTCCATTCCTAATTTTTTTAAAAAATTTTTTTTTATTAACTTCACTAGGGCACATTGATTTATTAACCATTGGCTATTGGATGAATATCTGTCTTCAGGTTGAGAATCTGATGACAGATCCTGATGTAGTTCCAATATATTTTATATTTCAAAACAAATTAAATACATATACATTCTGATTTTGTGTATTCTTTCACTTTATCTAAACTTATTTTCCTTTTTTAAACAAAAATCTAACTTTAAGAATATAATGCTGAAAGATAATAAATTATATGTAAGAAATTTAATTTATTTACAAAATAGTGGCAGGGTTATTAAAATAGTGTAAACAGTTGATGTGAATCTGTTGATTGTGAAAATATATTTTTATTTGAAAGGGTGCACATGTATTTCTTTGTTATTTGTTATCTTGAATAAAACTGAGATAACTAGAAAACAGAACAATAAGAAAGCTAGTCATGTACCACAGCAAGAAAAGTGATTTGGGCAGAGGTTAATAAAAACTCACAAGGCAATGCAGTGATGATGGCAGGTAGAAATAAATTACTCTGGATACTCTATATTCTCTGCCTATGAGCAGATATCTAAAAGAACTTGTGTAATTATGGCAAATCTCAACAGACTGTCAGTGTGAACCCGGCCACAAATTGGAGACTGATTTAATTTTCCTGAGCAAATCTTGTTGCATGCATCTGTTAAATCTGGTTAGGGAAGATTCCTTTAAACCACCTGATCACACTTCAGAAAGATCATAAGAAATTCCCAAAGATAATACATATATATTTATACTACATAATATACTATATATATTACAAGCCAGTTGGAATGAAAGAGAGACAGATAGAATACACCCGAACCTCAGCACAAACAAATACATGTTAGCTGTTGGGCATTATTATGTAGTTAAATGACATATTTAAAATAGATCAGTGTAAACAGCTGATTTATAATAGATCAAACTATAAACAATAAAGTGACAGAAAAATTTTAAATTTTGAGAAAATAACCCATACCATATTATTACTATTTATATCACCTAGGCACGATGCAAAATGCAAAAGGGGTGCGGTAATTAAGAGTACAAAACAACATTTTGTAATACATGTCAAATGCTCTGCCACCCAGTGGGAACATTTTACACATACACCTGCAGCAAATGGATCTTTTCACAAGGGATTTAGTAAACAGTTACTCTGGGAAAAAAATAGTGTCTTGTTCAAAAACATCATGGGCTGAATTTATGACATTTTTTTTTTTACATGTGTGTAAAAGTGTTAACATATCTCGTAAAAATGGGGGAGCACTATACTATAAATAGAAACAATACGGTATATATATATATATATTTTTTTTCTGTCACTTTATTGTTTATAGTTTGATTTATTGTAAATCAACTGTTTACATTGAACTATTTTTTTAACTTTTTTTTTTTTAATTTACACATTAGACTAACACAAATATTATTATCAACACAAACAACCACAGTTATAAAGATACAAAAGTGTAAAAAACAATTTAGATAACTTATTTAAAACCTCCAACAATTATTCATTATACATATTTCAGTAATATCCATTAATAACCATCTACAAACAAGTGATTAAAATCTATTTTATTCCTATTTTTCTCTTAATGACAAAAAGACCATCACAAGCCTTTGCACTTCACTGAGTCAAGTTAAGTACCTGTAATATATTCTGTAACAGGATCTTAATTTATCTTGTTAAACAAAAAACCAAACAAAAATTGCAGTAATGAATCAAAAATGATGTGCAAAATATTGAATATATGCACGGTGCATTAGTCGGTGTATTTGTGTGTGTGCAAACATGATGGAAAACAGGAACATTGCCGTTTAGTGCCGACACGAACAAGCCACGCAACAATCAGAATTCCTGCAGGCAGCACAAAGAAGTCTCAGGAAGCCATTGTATCATTGTGAGCTTCTAAATAATGTGAAAAGAAAATAAATATTAGCACAATATGTGGCCATTGACAGCCAGTCTGCAACTGTTGGCTTGGATAAATGGATTCATTAGCTGCGATCCGGTCCTCGCTTCACGCAATTCACCCTGCTACTGAGCTTAAATCAGCGGTGTTTCATTAGTGACGATCATTGTGGGTTTCTGGTGGAATGAAAGTTTTCGTTCTTAAGATGATGTCTTTGAGTGTGCATTCATGAGAACAATACCTTCCAATCGTGTTACAAAGAGGAGCTCATAAGTGCTACTGTATCAGCAATAGGATGAGTCGCAAATGTGTAACAATGGTGCATGATGAACAAAGCATCAACTAAATCAAAAGGCACTAGGGGATGGAAGAACCAGCAGCAAAGCAATTGAAAAGTGAAGTCCCTAAATGCAACTAAGACCCATGATAATGGTCTGTGCCAAGTATCTAACACCACCAGATTTAGAGACAACGGAAAACTATCTAACACACTGCCAAGCTGTAGTGCTTTCAATCAGCAACAGTGGTTTACTGCTTTCAATGGAACCGAGAGTTCTTGCCTTCCACATTCACACTTTCTGCATGACCAACAAACCAAGGTCAATGGGGGTCAACAGAGAAAAGCTCTTGACACTGCCAATCACTTGCCAGGCATTTTAAGGTCCACCAATTGTGATAGTCATCAAGAAGGAAGGAATTGATGCAACTCAGTAGGTATGAGGTTCATGTGGCACACCAACATCAGGCGCGGATGCAGGATTTCTAAAAGAGGGGAGTCCAAATGTGTTGGATGAATAGGAAAGGGGGGAAAATGGTTAATTTTCATGTCCTTCCCACTTGGAAAATATATTTTAAAACAAAAGAAAAAAATCCATAAAAGGGGGGTCCAGACCCCCTGCCCCCTCTGGATCCACTACTGAACATATTCATTTGTTAAGCACATCAAACAGCTCAGTGGGTATCATATGTACTTGCAATTTCACACTACCCATTAACACTGTTGGATTTTTAACTTCAGTAAAGTAAAGTTTGTTTTATTTAACAACGCCTCTAGAGCACATTGCTTTTTATCTTATCATCGGCTATTGGACGTCATACATATGGTCATTCTGACATATGTCTCTAAAGGTAACCCGCTGCAGCCACATAGGTTACTCCTTCTGATAAGCAGCAAGGGATCTTTTATATGCTCCGGCACACAGACAGGACAGCACATACCACGGCCTTTGATAAACCAGTTGTGGACCACTGGCTGAAATGGAAAATAGCCCAAACTGCAGATCGGTCCACTAAGAAGAATCGATCCGACGACCGATCGGTTAACAGTCAGAAGCGCTACCGTTTGAGCTAGATCCCGCTCCCCCCTATTGGATGTCAAACATTTAGTTATTTTAACACGGAGTCAAGTGTTAGCCAGCCTCCAATGGGGTTTGAACTATTATCATCAACTTGTGAGTCCGACGTTTTACTGCCGGACCACGAGGGCTCACAGATACTAAAAGAGAAATAAAAAATTAAAAAATGAATCCAGTTTCGTGGAAAATAAGATTTTCATTAAAGCAGAAAACTCTCCTTTCTGCTTTATAACATCTTTCTCTAATGCAAAATACAAACACAATTGCAGTTTTAATAAACTTGTTTGTCTTTCTCTGTCATCGAATCTCGTCAACCGGCTACATGCATTTTTCAACTCTCGTCGCCATTTTTGTTTATCACTAATCAAGTAGTAGCGGGTCTTGAATGGAGGAGCAGGATGCAGCTCAAACAGTAGAGTGTCTGCCTTTTAAGCGGTCGGTCCTCGGATCTATCCTTCTCAGTGCACCCATTTGCAGTTTGGGCTATTTTCCGTTCCAACCAATGGTCCACAACTGGTTCATCAAAGGCCGCGGTATGTGTTGTCCTGTCTGTGGGACGGTGTATATAAAAAAAAACTTGCTGCTTATCGGAAAGAATAGTCTATGTGGAGGCAGCGGGTTTCCTCTAAAAAAAGTAATAAAACACTCGGATGTAAACACACCTTTAAACAACTCACATGTTATTTTTGTCAAGAGAGCTGGCAATTTTGTTTTTAACGTTTTTTTCTTCTGAAGACTACTGTAATCATTTTGAAATTAATGTATGATATAAACAAAATAAAAACACTTTAAAACTATCGTTTACGGTATAACTAGGTTTTAATACGTTACCAAGAGCGAAAATTTGCTTCCTGTGTGTGTGTGTGGGGGGGGGAGGGGCGGAACATCCCCCCCTGTCGAAAATGTCGGGGGGGAGGCCCTCAGCATCGCCCTGTCGTCCAAAAAATCTCTCCCCCCCCCAGGACTGACGTCATTATAGACCGCCTGTGTATTCCGGTATATTTGCGTTTAGACAACATGTTTAAGTGTTACATTTATACAATAATGAGAAATACTGATAAAAATTATTATTTAGGAATTTTAATTTCAATTTTTCGAAGCAAAAAGTGGGAGATAATTATATAGGCCTATCTCCTGTCCAAAAAGTGGGGGGATGGGTCCCTCCGTCCTACCCCACTGGATTTACGCCCATGTACTTTACATATAATAGAGGATCTTATGCCTTTTTGTAGAATGATAACGTTTATTGTACTTATATTTATCGTGCCGACATCAAATTCCAAAATGGTTATTCTCGTGGTTTTCAATCCGAATTACGTTTTTTAATACAAGAAAGAAAATAATAATAATGGTCTGAGCGAAAATTAATTTGTCAGGTGGTTTATTTGCTGTTTTAATATGTTCACATCATTGGATCATTAACAATTAATTGATATTTTGCAAAATCTGAAATTCTAAATAATATTATGTTATACGGATATGTCGAAACAATGAGAATATTATGTTCTACAGAATGATTCTATAAAAGGTATCCAAGGGAAGTTAGGGGATTATCCTCCCAACCACCCCTAATTCGGCCACCAATTTTTATTTTTTCCCCCATTATAATTTGGTCGTATGTAACTTTGAACGTTAAAACATATTTTTTAAACTCCCTCCCAAATTTTCGGTATCCGTTGTCTTTTGTAATTGGGGTTTATCCAGAACTTTGATTTTGCGAAACATTGAGGGACGCTACCCAATTACGGATAAAATAATAGATAAAAAAAAAGGAAAATTGTGAAAAGGGCTGTTAAAGCCCACAGAGCCTTCGCTGGATCATCCTCACAATGTCAGGGGTCATCCCGGTCACTGTGAGTGGTTAAAGGTGACGGACTCAGAGTGACCGGGGTGACCCCTGACATTGTGAGGATGTCGCTGGATGCGCTTTTAATGTAATAACTTCTTGTGTTTTATAATCAGAGAACAGTAAATTGGAAAACTGTTATAAAACTAGTATTAAAACTTTTATGTTATGAATGTATGATACTCACGTTTTTCATTGACTGTTTTAAAGTACTACTGATGTCCGTAGTTCTTTGTGTATTAATATGGCTGTGATATTGTGCTTTTTAACATGGGACCAGTTATTCTGGAATTAAATCTGATGAGGTTACATGCTAGTTTCTGTGTTTACAAATTCTAAAAGGGGAGATAATTTGTGTGTTCCTAGAGCTGACCATCTCCATTGGTTGATTCATTAGTCATCTGTTGTACAACCCCTATAGCCGATATTTAATTTTCTTTGCTGACTTAAAAGTTGTTTTATTTAACGCAGCCTCTAGAACACATTGATTTTGTTATCTTATCATCGGCTATTGGACGTCAATCATATGGTCATTCTGACATATGTATTTAGAGGAAACCCGTTGCCGCCACATAGGCTACTCTTTCCGACAAGCAGCAAGGTTTTTTTTATATCCACCGTCCCACAGACAGGACAGCACATGCCACGGCCTTTGATGAACCAGTTGTGGACCACTAGTTGGAACGGAAAATAGCCCAAACAGCAAATGGTTCCACTGAGAAGGATCAATCCGACGACCGACCGGTTCACAGGTGGACACACTACCGCTTGAGCTACATCCCGCTCTGATATTTTCTTAATGCCAATAAAACATTGAAAAAGAGCTGTTTTATAAACAAGCCAAGGATATTGGGATTTAGAAACATTTATTTACGTAAATTCCAGGGCCCATTTGTTCAAAGCAAGGTTGAATATTTTAAAACCAAATTATAAATCATTGCAAATAGTTATTAAAGAGATAATATGTTGAAACTTCGTTTATTATAGCCTAAGGTATCCATAAATAATCAAATGAGAAGTATATTTGAACTTTCTATGAAGAGAAATATTCATCTACCCCATTATTAGCTTAACAATGGGAACATGATTTTTAATACACCTTAAAAATCTAATAGGTAGGGCTATAATTTATTTTTTAAATTATTATTATTATTTTAATGGATATATTTTGGTTACTGTAGGTTCATTAGGTTTAAAACCCGACGTTAAATTTTTAAGGTAATTTCATACTTCATAGAATCCATGCTAAACGGAAATTTAATATTCTATAAAGGGCGGTAAAGTATAAATCAACCTTTAGAAAGTACATGTTAGAGATTTTCGATCCAAAGAAAATAGGCGTTAGTGGCGATTCTAAAAGAATCACTGTGGGTTACGTTCCCATGAAGTCTAGAATGTGTTAATAATATCAACATGGACCGTGTTTCCCTTCCTTCCACCACGTTCCTGAACATAATTTATTTTTATAGTAGAACCGTACAAAAACTCGGAATAGATACTGAACTATTAAAGTACGTATTTATATGGAATTTATTATCGTATATTTTTGCACTAGAATTTCTGCAGGCAGAAATAAAAATGTTGTATATCAAATTCATTGATTAACGTTTACTGTTGTATTTCTTGTACACTGTCAATACATTAAATATCAGGGGCGTTGGAACGAAATTCATATTGGGGGGAGGGCTGCTTCCGTTTCTGAACATCAGAATTTGCCGGTGAGTTAAGGAACATATTTATGAGAATTATTGGGGAGGGGGCTGTAGCACCCTAGCCTCCCCACCCCCGCAACCAACGCCCCTGAATATCATTCACATTTATGGGGGTACATTCCGCTTTCAAGCATTAACATGCCTTTAGTTCGTGTACTGGACCCCAACAATTCCAAACATGATGAAAATCTATTTTTTAAAAATAATTTGTTTTGTTTAACGACACCACCAGAACACATTCATTTATTAATCATTGGCTATTGAATGTCAAACATCTAATTATTTTGACAATTAGTCAAATGTGAGCCGGCCTACAACGGGTTTTGGACCACTGTCATCAGCTTGGGAGTCCGATGTTCTACCAATGAACCAATGAGGCTCACCAGAATTAAAAAAATAATAATAATAATTATATTTCAATAATTTGAATTGTCATCTTCTTTTTTTATTGTTTAAAAAAAAAAATAGTTTTTATATCTTAAAGTGAAAGATGGTTAACATATACATAAATACCAACCAAACCTGATTATTTCTGAAGATCCATAGCCGGGGGATGGGGTGGAAGGGGGTGGGGGGTACGGATGGATGGCGTTGCTGGATTTACACATTCTGTTTGCCTTAATTATTCCTCCTTGAACACTGAATGTTTCCCCCCACCCTCGACCCCAATTGACACGAGCTTCCTAGGGTCTTAAAACGTTGCTCAATTGTATTTTGAATGTGGTTATATTGAAACCTATGCATGCGCGAATTGGAAATGTGCGTATTTATATCTTGTTGACTGAAGACTATATTTCTGTATAAATTGCAAATCACAATAATATTATATGAAAATTAAAATAAATGTTACTTGATCTTATTGTATATATAACAATATACATGTATTAATTATATAGATTTATATTTGATTACGTTTAACATTGACAATGTTGTAAAAAAAACTGGAAATAAATATAACGAATTGTATTTTATTCATTTTAAACTCTTTTATTATTATTTCGAAATATCGATTTAATTAGAAAATTCATTTATTTTTATACACCTCATGTTTCTGATTTACACATTAAGAAAAATTGTATATTATACATCACATTTCACCTGTAATTTCTATCTTGTTTTTAAATAAATAATATAAAATGTTACAATAGATAGAGAGAGATAGAGAGAGAGGGAGAGAGAGAGAGAGACATGGATGGAGAGAGAGCGAGGCATGGATGTGGAGAGAGAGAGAGCGAGGCATGATGGACGGAGAGAGAGGAGAGAGCGAGGCATGGATGAAGAGAGAGAGAGAGAGAGCGCGAGAGAGAGAGAGCGAGAGAGAGCGAGCGAGAGAGAGAGAGAGCGAGAGA
>JAULBS010015829.1:0-10942 GCA_032355785.1 Symmetromphalus regularis | reverse complement strand
TCTTATGAAGACCATTTCAAAAAATCATAAAATCCAAAGTAGGCAGAACACATCTCTGATATTTTTACTGGTTGACAGCACATGTGGAGAATAAATCAGTGAAGTTTCAAATCTGTTGGACCTATACCCCTAGAGATATGACCATGTTTGTATATGACACCAAATATTATTGATAAAATTTGTTGAGGTGGTAGATGGTACCACACCTTATTCCCAACACATCTTACACTTAATATGACTAGAAATGTCGATTCCCCATTGTCTGATTAGTTTAAATACCAAATTTGAAAGCTCTGCGATAATTATTACAACTTTTTTGAAGTTTTGAAAATGATAATAAAAGTGTCGTGGAAATAAACATTAAAAAATGACAAAAATCCGACAAAAACATAAAACTTCAAATCTCGGCCAAAATTTGAAAAATTATCGGATTAACCTAAAATTTTCAGGATATCATTTTTTTAATGGATATTTTGACATATATTTTTGTGGCCAATTCTAAGACGTAGTGGTGGAAGCCATTTGTTGATCTGACATGGAATGACCCATGTAGAAAACAATACAATGTGAAAGGGGAGATAACTTGGAAATTGTTTAAACATTTCAAATGTTTGCTACCTAAGTTAAAAGTGTTTTTAATCAAAACTATTTTTGAATAATGTATGAAGTGTATGTTTATAGTTCAGTACAGCAAAGTACTTTATATTTCATAGAAGTCAGAAATTAGAAATACAACTCACAAAACAAACCTTTTTCATTTTTTTCTTGACATTTTCTATAGACTCGGTGGAATCTCTTCTCCTACTTCGTTCTTTCCTGTGATTTTGAGCACTGTACAAAACAAAAGTAGATAACAGCATACAATAACACAAAGTTCCCAGTGGTTGAAAAATACCATTGCCCGGCGGCCAGGGCAAGTGGAATTTGATGGTTGGGCAACTGATCTGAAAGATCTAACATGCGCATGGGCAAGTAAATTTTCAAGTTATTACATTCTCAATACAATGACAAAATTTCTTATTTGTAAAATACAACGATTCTCTACATAGTTTAGGGATTCTAGGCAGATATGGGACAATGTTGTCAAATTTGTAGGTCTACCCAAAAAGTGATTTAGAAGCACTATCTAGTATTTTAAATACTTTTGATGCTGTACTAGCTATTATGCTACACTACTTGAATACAGTTGGAAATAAATGCCTTTTTGAAAGTTGTTTTAATTTATTTTCAATAGTTGTGATTTGCACACATTAATGTTATGGCCCGTTACAAATCTAGTTGTTTACCTTTATATTGAATTAAATAGTGGTTTAATGACCCCTACCCCCCACAGCATAAAAATAAACATTGGCTATTTGGGTTAAACTGTTTAAATTAAAACATTATTTTAAATCACTGTAAAGAGGTGATTTGTAATATGGAAAATGCCATTTTTACCTTTGTGAACACGTTTCATGTTTTATTTAAGAAATTTGTTTCAATATGTTAAGACTGGTGTATACTGAATTTTTATTTTATAAAAAAATAGCTGGATCCTCCCGTTTGATCAATTCATTAATCAAGAGCAATAAGAGTGATAGTATAATACATTTACAGGTGCAGTACGATTAGTATATATTGTGTATGACATGCTGTACAGGAAACATATTTTAGTGTATTTGTTGTGTATTTTGTTTGGGCAAGTGAAAAATTATTTTGGGCAAGTGAAAAAGAAAATCTTACTTGCCCTTAAGCAAGTGTGTTTTAAAATAATTTTTCAACCCCTGGTTCCAATTTTTGGAATGCAATAAAATTCTCAATTACCTTTAAATGCATAGTCCAACGGACCCTTGACCTAATTAATTTCCAAAGAATTAATTTTAAATATAAACGTTTGATTTGTCCATAAAAATACTTCATTCAACTACTTACATAACCACCGCCTCTTGCTTATTATCAACAGTTTAAAAATAATAATGAATTACACTCAAGAACAAATAAATCATAAACCATAAACTTGACAAAGAATTCACTATACCATGGTTCAGGTAAAACGTCTTGCTTGATATAAAAGTGAGATCTAGTATCACAAAATGCATGTAACTTTAATTCGTAATCAATATTTAGAGCACAAAACCACTGAAATTCTGTGGAAATATGCCTTTAATATAAAAAAAAAAATTAAATATAAATCTACCTCCAGTTACAATAAAAAATTCAGCTTTTCTTTTTTTAAAAGAAAATGAATAATGCTTAGTCACTGATACCTAGTTACTATAAATTTTAACAATTATGTTAATATATATTTTTTTTAAATAAAAATGACCTATTACTTAGAATATTCATTATAGCACTTCCAACTTACTTTTAACCATCCTGATCTAACAACTTAAAATACATTTAAAATCAAAGACATGACCGTTAACTCTTTCACCCCGACAGGCCGGTATAGCGGCTTGCGATAGCGAAGTCCTCTCAACCCGACAGGCCGGTATAGCGGCTTGTAACACCTGTTCATATTTGGCGCCGAGTGACATGACGTTATTATAATTAGGTGAAATGTCACGTGAATATAAACACTGAGTAATGGCTGCGCACATGTTTCACCGTGTTTACGAATCGTTTTACAAAGTTTTTCTCAGCATATTGATTGTATTTAAGAATGATAACTTGCAGTATGTGTTGTAGCATTTGTTTATTGGATACAATACATATACCTGTTAGTCTGCGGGTTGACGATGTCATTTATAGTTTTATCGTTTACACTTCCCGCGGTGCTGCACGATACTGTTGACAGTCCTAAGTATACCCTACAGGGACGACCTGCATACTTTTAGGGGCTGAGCATTGTGACAAAAACGTAAATTTGCACATTTTACCTTTTTTTTACCTGTTTATCAACTGTTGGCTAATATTGTTTTAAAATATTATTTTATATTTAGACAGGGCAACCTTTTCCCTTTCAGGAAATGTATAGTTTGTAACTAAAATTGCTGACAGATTACTCAGCATTAACTGTTATTTAGATTGACCCAAAATCTCTCCCTAAACTCAGTGTGCAGGGAAGTACAGTGCTAAATATACTTAGTGGTGAAAGAGTTAAACCAAATTCACTGCTTTCAAAAGCTAAATAATTTGCATTATATTAAAAAAAAAAATCATACTGTGCTTTACAAGAAAGACTACTCTTGCACATTTAACAATTCAAATGTTTTAACAAATTACATTTTTTCTGTGTAGCCTACAAACTATGAATAATCCATCAAAATATGTTCCTCCTTTGAGATGTATTTATTAATTATTGCTAAAAATGTGTAAAGTGTAAAACAATTGTTACCTTTGTGAGTGACATGCCAGTTGAGATATAGATTCGAGGTGTTTCCTGAGATTTTTCAAGTATCCTGATGCAGTATCATTGATCACAAAATCATCACAGATATAGCTGTAAAGCAAATGAAAAACAAAACTCAGTTTTAGTTGTAAACTTTGAAGGAAATAAATGTCTGACCCAAAACAATTTCACGAGGAGATATAATGCTATAATTAATGTAATTCTATCCTGATAACCACTATAAAGGAAGAATTTTTATAGCAATTATTTTAATGAACTAGAACTTGCTGTTCAGCAGAATCAGACATGAATAAAAACAATTTAACATGTCACTAGTGGATCCAGAACCTCCTTTTCTCGCATTAAAAAAATAAATAAATGTTTTTCCAGTCCTATTTACCTATCACATTTGGACCCCCACCCCCTTCAGAAATACCGCAATCTCACCTGCATGTGATCTAAAATATGCAAATATTAATGTCACCTCTAGAAAAAACACCTATATTTTACAAACACCTAAAAAATAATAATAAAACAAAATAAATTTAATGTTTTTTTTATTTTTTTAAACCAACAAAGTTAGCATGTGAAATTTATTAGGTGTCAAATAAAGTGCTCTCCTGAACATATTTATGAACACAACAAACAAGACATCACAAATGGTGGCATATAAATAACGGCTTAAATTTAAAGACTTGAAATTGAATTAACTTTGAAGTCACATTTTATTTTTACAAAAGCAATATAATATCAGTGATGTCATTAAAAACAAACAGCGTACTATAAAATTACAGGTGGCTATTACCCTGGATGAAGCAATGCACCCAATAAGTAGAGGTGGACAGTCTCACAGAAATTTTTTGTTATAAGTGCTTTGATATGCATCTTCAAAGTTTTTAACTAACTGAATACTAAAGGTTACAAATGTTGACAACACCATAATAAAACGTAACAGTGGTCTAAGATTTTATTATCCCACTCATCAGTTATCTCCCCTAACAGGATGTTTAGAAAAATCTCTACAAAAAGGCTTATTTAAAACGTGCAAGTTCATAGAAGTACGTATTGCTGACAATTTTTATTTGAAAAAACATTTTCATTATCTAATTTATTACAATCAGCAAACATGGTGTAATGTTGTGCTTAAATTAAGGACACTATAGCTACTTTTGACTGATAATTTGAAAGTAAATTTTGTTGTTGTATTACCAACAATAACTGACATTAAGCAATTAAATTAACTTTTATTTGGAAACAAATTTTAGTTATTGTGACATATAAGTGAAGATGGGGTGAATAGCCAACCATTAATTTTAAGTATGCACATGTACGACAATTTGTTAATTTTGGCCAATTAAAGGCATGTGAATCTGACAGTAAATCGAGCAAAAAAACTCAGATAAAATACATAAAAATAAGTTAAATCTTTAAAATATTAAGATTTGTTTGAGAAGTATTTAATCTTTGACATTTGATACCCAGCAAACATTTACCGAATCAGCTGTGAAAAACTATTGCCTACTGCTTATTAATGACATCACTGAATACAGTACACTATTTAAAACCTACCAGAAAGCCATAAAATTATGGCAGTCCATACAAACAGCATGTTTTGTAGTTCCCAGAAGAGGGCCTGCCTCTGACACAGGTTGTACGTCTGTGCACATTTCTTCATGGTGCTGCTTGGCGTGTGCATTCACATACCTAAATACATTAATGATAAATGTATATATATATTATGTATGTATGCAAATCAAGACAGGTAGCCTATTTTAACCAACTAATCTAGACAGCAAAATATTTTTGCAAATAAAATATATAGCAAAAATGCTGATAGTGCAGAGAATTCAATTATGTGCAAACTTATTTCCAGTTTGGCTGTCAACATGTGATAAGCGATATTTGGTACTAACATGGATTTTAATATTGTTTGTTCTTAATAAAGATTATAATTATTTGATCATTCAACAATAATTGTGAATTATATTCTTAGTTAATGTGAACGGAAACTTGTGGGTACTACCAATAAAGACTATTTGTTTTTGCATCAGGTGTGTGTGTTCAATTAATAACATGTCTTACAAAGTTACAGGCCCGTGGAATCAGAATTTTTATTAATAACCAGCCTGGCTAGAAAATAAAGAAATCCACTAGCCCGCAGTTATTACCACTAGCCCGATATTTTATTACTTCCCACAACAAACATCGGACCCTTGCACTAGTTAGGTGGAGCATATTTTTTATAAAAAGTGCAATTTAAGGTAATATTTTGTATTTATCATAAATTATCCATTCCCTGGGTTCACCTCTCGTCCTTTTTCAACTTTTCTTGCCAAGAACGGTTTTGAGTTTCATTCTCATACCGTTTATTCTTTTCTTTAATTTCATCATTTGTTTTCTCTTCTTTTTTTTCAGGTGGCTTTGAAACATTTTCAAGATATTTCCACATTTTTATTTAGCAGTCGACATAGCAGATGACATGTGCAAAGCGAAACAATGCGAAGACCCGGTGCCAGAGAATAAGCTATAGACATAGAGAAAGCAAGATTTTCTGCACTTGGCCTGTTTTCGGAATGTTAGCAAAGTTAAAATGCTGACAACCTTGCATTACAGATCAGATGACACTGTGCGGAATACGGAACATTTTATGAATTCGGAAGTCAACATTACAGAACTCAAAAATCGCAATTCGCCTGGTAGTTTTTTTCACCAATTCGGCGAGAGCAATTCCGCAATATCGGAAATACATATAACACGTGGATAGTATCTTGAGAATATCCAAGTGTATAAATGAAACTGTAACTTAAACTGTTAAAGGAGTTTGGTAAATGTTGCACTTCTTATTCTTCTATTTTTGGGGGATATTGTAAACTCAATAGCCATTTTTTAGCTGCAAAAATATTTGCGTACATGGTAGGGGAAAAATGCTTGGTGTGAGTTATAAATCAGGGTTCGAATTTCCCCTATGGTACCAGAGGAAAATGCTGTGGGTGCCCCTCTTATCTGCCGCAGTGCCCCAAAAATCGAACATTGTCGACAGCAAGAAAAATGCCCTATGTGGTTTGCCACTGTGTCCTTCACATGTGTTCCATGTTGTATAAGTTTCCTTCCTTGTCCCATAGCCAGTTGCCTTCGTGCCCTCTTTTGAAGGAAAGGTTTGCCTTGGTGCTCCTCAAACCCACCTTCGTGACTTTTGTTTTCTTACTGAAGCAAAGGCAACATCTGCCGTGCCCTCTAAAAATTAAACTTCAACCCCTGATACATACCTTCCACAATTAATCACACCACAAGCTAAGCATATCCAGGGACTACTTTCAACCTTGCAAACTGAAAAAGAAACAATATATATACATACACACACACACACAGAGAATGGTTCAACATCCTCTCCCTCTCCTTAAAAACAGCACTATTATTTAAAAACATACACCGTATCATGTGAACAGAATTCCAGCTCTTCTGTCTCAGACATTTACCGTAAGACTTATTTGAGTTGCTAATAATGGATTGAAAATTACAGGTACCAGTACAGTTAGAAAGCCAGCTTGGTTTTAATTACACTATTGAGTACAAAAGGTTTTAGGAGAGATTTTTGTCAGCACAAAGAAATAACAGAATTAGCTTCATAAACATATAAAAGGACATTGAAATCACTCAAATCGGTTAACTATCAAAATATAAGCAATGAACTTTCGCAGGACAAATACCAACCAGTCTCAATCAGAAGTGGCTCATTGATTTTAATTGAAGGATCCATAGAGCATCTGTGGTACATTTCTTACTTCACGCTTGTATGACTAATAAAATTATAATTCATTTTACTCTTTAATATTTCTGTTAAAACTACAAATGACCCCATTGAACTCCTTAAAAAGGATAGTTCTTAAGTGATGCCAGGCAATTTAGTTTGTTGAGGTACATTTCCTGGATTTCCACCAGAGATAAAATTCTGTACCCTTAAATTTTCTGCGGGTATGACTCTGTACCCTCAAATTGTTGGGATAATTTTTTTAAGGTTCTTCAAGGAGCCAGACAACAAAGCCAGCATCAATAATCAGTCAGACTTAGTATACAACAGTAATCATAGTTAACATATGTCAAAGTAGTCTAGAATTCATTTAGTCTCCAAAAAAAAAATAACTCCCTCATACCCCCCATTCTGGGTACCCTCAAATTATTTTCTGGCAGAAACCCTGATTTCTTATCGATAAGCAGCAAAGGAGATTTTATATGGTACTATCCCTATACAGAAAAACACGACCTTTGATAAACTAGTTGTGGACTATTGATTAGTGAAAGATTTATACAACTATTCACCGTGATTTTGAGGAGCACTCACACTGGGTTGGAGTCCAGTGCTTGAAATGGGATAGGGCTATGCACTTCAAAGTTGGTAGCCAGTGTGTCCACCATGTCTGGATATGCTACGGCGATATAATCATTAAATACCCTCCAATAACACGCTATTTATCCGTGTGGGGAAATGATTCACATCTTTTATTCATTAATTTTATCGAGCATTTTTTGTTTAACGGCACAACTAGTGCACATTGATTTATTAATCACTGGCTATTGGATGTCAAACATTTGGTTATTTTGACAAGTAGTCAAGTGTGCCCCAGTCTCCAACAGGTCTTAAACCATTGTCATCAGCTTGAGTCAGATGTTCTTAAACGGGAATGACTTCCGACATTGACCACTTTAATAATCAGCCCTAAGAATTTTTTATTGATTAGATTTGGAGCCTCATCACAAAAATGATTTATCTTTTATGCGACAGACAGAGGTGTATGAGTATCTAACTCAAGCCATAGACTGGTGTATATCCAAACGGAATGCTCCAGAGGCTTATCATACTCCTTCCTGTTACTGTCAATTTTTTTTCCACTGCATCTAAATTTCATCTACCCCCACCCCATCTGTCCTCTGGATCTATCATTTATTCAATACTTTTTTTGGCTGCATTTCTCCCATTACACATAATTTATCGCTTCATTCAATCAGTATATTTTACCAGATTAGTGGGGAGCAGGTAGGAATCTTCAATTTTTTTTAAATAGTTCTATTCTGAGATGTCAGATGACACAATGACAATTTGAAAAAGAACTTCAACTTGACCGTGTTTGGCATTATAATATTCAAATTTTATTTAATGAAACAAAGACATTCAGTTAATTCTGGATGACAGTCAAAGAAACTACTCTACTCTGACCGAATTGTGAATTTTTTTTTTTCTGAGCATGCACTTACCAGAACAACAAAACACATGAGGATTATTTTCACATTTTATGGAGTGCGCCGTGATCCTTGCACTGTCTTCCAAATGTGGGCACTCCATTTAAAAGAAAGAAAAAAATCTTGATCTTTCTGCTAAGAGCAGAATATGTAGTTACAAACTGAAGGAGGGCTTATTTGAGTCTGAAATTGTTTAATAGGCCGTTAAAACAAAAGTTATAACAGCTTCAGAAATTTTTCTGCATTGACTTTGCTACTTTGCTTCCGACATCACATCCGCCGGCTCACTAATACATTAAAATGTCAACGGTAAATATCAAATTTGTATTCTCAAAATAAAACGTTTGCAATAAAATGTATATCCTCGTTGTATTATTTTTGTTGTACATATGACGTTAATTTACGATGTCCAATGAAATAGAGAAGGTATACAGTAATAAAGTATAGGGACTGTATCTTCTAGCGTAATGAACCAACATACTATGGTTCAAAAAGACGACTTCGAAATTTTACACTGAGCATGCGTAGGTTCACTTTCTGCATTCGCCGGTCAGAGGTCAGTACTTCATGTGAGGTTCCATTGGGCCAAATAAAATCTTATTGACTAGTAACATCTCTTAATAAAAGTAACAAAAACATTTCAAATCACTGGGCCAATATACACACATACAGTGTGGTAGCTACCATTGAATATTACTCAAAGAAAATATACTTTCATATGTCATTTTGCCCCTGTCTAAGTTAATATTCACTTGCCAGACTGGTTTTTATACATAACGTTATATAAATGTAATGTGATAGAAAATGACTGTAAACAGTCAAATAATTCGCGAGAATCCGCTCTCACGAATACATTATGCCACGGATATGAAGTTTGATCAAGTTTTACGTAAACACACGAAGATCAGCCGTTGGTTTAAAATAGCTAGTTTATATTATTATAAAGGAAAGGAATGTTTGTTTTAAAGATACCCCACATTTTTTTTTTTAAATGTGTCGAGAAGAAATTTTCATAATAATGAATGAAAAACAAGAGGCTATTAATTTAAGTACTATACGATGATTTTTAAGTAGGGACTACTAAATTTAATATGATTCAAGTAAGTACTTTACAGTGCTTATAAGTACTTTGCAATGACAGGGCCCGCTGAGTGCATTTGAAAGAATGAGGGGGGTGGGGGTGGACTGGCTAATTTTTACAACCAGACAACGTGTTAACTATTGGACTCGAGACCCCGTCGTACTCCGAAAACACTCCGGATTTCGGCCACTTTATTTTGTCAACGAGTCTGAATATATTTTTTATCTAAATAATAATTAAAAAAATAATAATAATAACCTGAGCGACTTTTTTTTTTAATTAGTTGTCAACAACATTTCCCTTTTTTTTTATTATTATTATTTTTTTAAACATATATATTATATCTAGTTGATTGCGGGCAGATGTTAGGCTGTAAATTATGGACACCCACCCTCCCACTGCAAACATTTATGCACGAAGTTTTCAGTTCGAAAAATCTTTTCGGAGGTGTAGGAAAGATTTACAATATCATTGTCAATAATGAGCCAAATTTCATTTGATGTCTGAGATTATTGTTGGTTGAAAATCACTGCAGTATAATTTTGAGAAGGTGTACTCAAAATTTCGGACAAGTCTCCCTTTTCTAAATATTTCAAATACGAAAGGGAAACTTTTCTCTTTCAAATAAACGACATTCAAAACACGACTTAAAAGATCAACCTGACCATCGTTGAAAAATCATCAGTCAAAAATTACCTAGAAATACCAAACGTCATCAAATATGACAAAAACATTAGCCTTATCGTTACCAAAATGTCATCAAACATAATATTGAAACGCTAGACTGGTCGTCACCCAAATGGAATCAAACATAACATTCAAACACTAAACTGATCGTCCCATCCATATGTTATAAAACGAGACTAACTTAATCGTCTGACAAACGTCATCAGACTTGACATTGGAACACTAACTTAATCGTCTCACAAACGTCATAAAACGTGACATTGAATCACTAATTTGATCGTTTGTCAAATGTCATCAAACAAAAAATTGAAACATCAACCTGATGGTCACCCAAACGTCATCTACCGTAAAACTGAAACAACCTAATCGTCAACCAAACATGACATAGAAACAGCAACCTGATGGTCACCCAAACGTCATCAAACATGACATAGAAACATCAACCTGATGGTCACCACGTCATCAAACATGACATAGAAACAGCAACCTGATGGTCACCCAAACGTCATCAAACATGACATAGAAACATCAACCTGATGGTCACCACGTCATCAAACATGACATAGAAACAGCAACCTGATGGTCACCCAAACGTCATCAAACATGACATAGAAACATCAACCTGATGG
>JAULBS010015818.1:0-10943 GCA_032355785.1 Symmetromphalus regularis | reverse complement strand
GAGATTAAAAATCCCATGCCTCGACTGAAATTTGATCTCAGTACCTACCAACCTCGAGTCCGATAGCTTAACCACTGTGCCACTGTTTGTCTAATCTATTTATAGCCCAGTGAAGGACACTGTTGTGGTGAATGACCGATGGGGATCCAATGCACGCTGCAAACATGGCGGCTTCTTGAACTGTCATGATAAATTCAATCCAGGTTAGTTATTTTAAATAGAATGTTAATTTTTACCAATTAGTTGACTGTAAGGGGAAACTATTGATTGTTCGTGGGAACTAGTAATTTTTCAAGTCAGTTAATGCCCAAGCTACAGTCAAGTCCACTTTATTGCATTCCTGATAATGGCATATTCCTGTTATTTGCATAATATTCTGTTGCACAGAACCATTTGTATGCAAATCTGTACAAAGAATTTCTATTAATTGCATATGCTTTTTTGAAATGTCTGGTTAATTGCATAAGAAAATGTAGAAAACCAGTTTCTTTTATCTTCCGAAGTACCAAAAGCAGTGGCAAACCTTTCATTTTAAACAAATAATCACAAAATTACCACAAAGTTAGCATAATCTTATGTTAAAGTGTTTATATGGTCAAAACATTCCTTACTTATTGTATATTTTAGATTTTTGTGATCACTGATAAATGTGCTTTAATTTTGTACCAATGTGCAAGAATGTGCAGATCTTGGCACAAAGTGCTGAATTACAAATGGATACGATGTTATGCTTGATTCAGAATTATTTGGGGAAGGAGGGGCTAGAACCTCTGCCCCCCCTTTCCTCTGTGCCTGCAGTATTTATTTTAAATGTTTATTGGTTTCAGGGAAACTACAGCCTCGTAAGTGGGAGAACTGTATGAGCATTGACAAATATTCATGGGGATACCGTCGCACGGCCACCGTTGAACAACTTTACAATATGGATGAGCTTATTAAACTGCTCATTGAAACTGTCAGGTAGTGTTGCTTTCTTTAACATAGAACAATAAAATCTGATATGTATACTGTCCCATTAATATTTGTAAGTCATATTTTTTGGATCTAGCTCAGTTGGTAAAGCATTTGCAGTATTCAAATTATAAATTTTAGAGGGCACGGCATATGTTACCTTCAGATTAATAAGAAAACTATGGGCACCAACGCAGGTTGGAGGGGCACCAAGCTAAACCTTTCCTTCTAAAGAGGGGCACGAAGGCAACTGGCTATGGGACAAGGAGGAAAACTTATATAACATGGAATGTATGTGAAGGGCATGGCGGGCACCACAGCATTTTTCTTGCTGTCAATAATGTCCGATTTTCGGGGCATCCCGGAAAATAACGGGCTCCCATGACATTTGCCTCCAGTGCTGTGGTGAATTTCGAACCCTGCATTTGCCTGAGATTCTTTGACTGTTGGATCAGACTCTCTCATGGACTTATTCTCTAACTGTTTTTTTTCCTTGTTCCAACCAGTGCACTATGAATGATATATCAAAGTGTGTGGTATGTGATGTCTTTTCTGTAGGAATTTAATTTAATAGTAGTTTCACGACACCCAAACACAATTTCTGTGGGAAAGTGGATGTAATTTTAATTGTAAATGATTCTTTGATATACTAGAAAATTCTGCCTGTTTCTTCTTACCATTACGTGTCAGAGTTTCCAAATGCCTGACATTCAATAGCTTGACAGCACATACCACAGCCTTTGATGAACCAGCTGTGGATCACTGGTTGGAATGGGAAATAGCCCAAACTGCAAATGGGTTTAAAAATATGTAATGGGCTTTGTCCGCTAAACACATAGCTTTTTTTGTTAAGAATATCCAAATGTGTTTCAAGCTGTTTAGAAACCTAATGTGGGAGTTTGATTGTACATATAATTAGTAGGGTGAGTGAGTCTCGGTGGTTCAGTGGTTGAACGTCAGACTCTAAAGCTGATGAAAATGGTTCAAAACCTGTTGGAGGCTTGCTCATTCTTGACTGTGTCAAAATAGCCAGATGTTTGATATCCAGTAGCTGATGATTAATGAATCAATGTGCTCTAGTGGTGTCATTAAATGAAAAAGAAAGCAAAAACAAAAAAAACAACAACAATAACCAAAACTCCCCCACCTTAAAACCCTAAAACCACCAAATTGTTTAAAACTGTTTTTGATTAAGAATGTGTGCTACATGTTTATAGTTATGGAGGAAATCTTCTGGTGAATGTTGGCCCCACTGCGTATGGTATGATCGCACCTATATATGAGGAGCGCCTCCTACAAATGGGACTCTGGCTGGATGTGAATGGAGATGCTATTTACGCAAGCAAGCCTTGGAAATTCCAAAATGACTCTATAACACCAGGTGTATGGTAAGTACAGTGATATTCAGTATTGTAACATCAGACCTGAAACATACCTTACGAAATTGTGACCGTGCATGAGAAAACCAGACATGTCGCAGAACACGCTTTCACTGGACGGCCTAAAAAGGTCAAAATGTTCAAATTTTTTTGTTTTAAGATTACATATATTTTGGGTTGTGCAGGTTTTCTTCTACACAAATCCAACATATTAAGCACTAATTTACTCTCTAATATAGTTTATTTATAATTTTTCTACAAGTGATTCGAATCAGAATACTCAAAAACTGCTTATGTCTAGAGCTGATTTCTGAAGAATTTCTATGAAAAAGTAATGGGTAAAGATATTTAAAATCTGTTTATTGCATTTTGTTTTGCTATTTCTATACATTTAGTTTCATTTAAAACCTTAAATTGTCAGAAGTGACCAATATACCTGGTTTTCTCATACACGGTCACATTTGTTAACCACTAAAGTTTTGAATTTTGTTTGCAATAGGTGAGAAGATTACCTATGGCAATTTTATATATGTCCTATATTATATACTCATTAAAAGTAATAGATAAAATTTCATATTCCAACTGGTCTTATGTACAATATTCTACCTGCAGGTACACCAGTAAAACTGGGAAGTCTGGAACTGACGTCTATGCCATGACTACAACTTGGCCTGCCACGGTCCTTAAGCTGGGCGACCCTCAGGTTTTCAAGGACACAACTGTCAGTCTTCTGGGATATTCTGGAAGTGTGAAGTTTGGTCCTGGAAAGACTGGGGGAATTGAAATCTTTATGCCACCTCTAACTACGCAGAAAATGCCGTGTCAGTGGGCCTGGACATTTAAATTGGTCGGACTGAAGAACGCTTAATTTCGGCCAGCAGAAGTTTGAATTGATTAGTCTGGCCAAATTGTATCAATTCTTATTTGTCATGGTTATGGGATGACCACAGACGAATTTCCTAACTTTTGAATCACAAAATTAGCCATTTTTAGAGTATATTTCAAGTATTTTTAATTAAGGTTTCCTGATGAAAAGAACAACGTTATTATAAATGTTAAAATTATGGGTACGACCATGGCCAAACTGGTCATACTGATTCTGCTAGACATGTTAATTAATTGCTCAATGATGTACCTTGGTTTTATTTTATTAATGTACAGTGGACTCCGTATAAATTGGCATCCTTCTAAACCAGATTACATTTTTATTGAAAATTATAACATTAAATTATCTCATAATTGAACTATCTAAATCAAGAAGAGGCAAGATCAAACCCATAACACTGTTATTGAGGAATGGCAAGTGTATGGCACAGATTTCTACAAGAGTTCGTTACTTGTCACTGTTGCATAGACAAGGACTGGGATGTGGAATTGGATGGCAATAGATGAGTGGATATCAAGTGAAAAAACCTATAAACGAGGCACAAGCCAACCCCTATCCACATAAATCCCCCCACCAATGAAAATAAAACCAGAAAGCCCACCACAAAAAAACCCAAAGAAAAGAAAACCAGAAAACCCTCCACAAAACCCCCCAAAGAAAAGAAAACCCCAGCATGTTTTCCAGGAGTCCACTGTATATTTTGTGGGATCTACTTATAGCAATTGTGATGGAAAGTGTTGTTTTAAATTCCAGTCATATCATTCCATTTAGAAAATTTTAATGTTTGTATGATGAATAGATGTTGTTTATTTAAAGGTGTTATGTTATTGGTACCAAATTTATAGTAGCCTAAAAAAACAACATTGTTTTCTAGATGGGAAATTATGTTGTTATTGAAAATATTTTTATAATGAAAACAATTATTCAAACTTCAACTATTTAGAAATTATTTCTGTGTGTGGTACTGTAAATAAATGCCATATTCTTTATATACAATACTTCAAACTTAAGATGTTAGTTAAAGGCAGTAAGTGTTCCGTCCCAGACACCCTCAGAAATACAAAGATGTATTACATAGATACTATATATATACAGTATATAAAAATAAAAATTTATATAATGTAAAATTACAAAGTGTTTCTTAATGTCAACATCAGAATGTCTTGATTGTTGACATTAAATATAGATTTGGTGCCAAAAGCTGCTTATTAATGTCGTATTACTTGCATAATATATTTTTACATTTTTATTGTGATTTACATAAACTTTTTTTAATATAAAATATAAAACAAGTTATTTTATGAAGCATAAAATGAAAGCAAATTTGAGATTATTTTAATGTTTGTCCTAAAATTAATCAGTATTACAGAAATATACTCAAACAAAAAGGTTTAGCAAATAAAAACTTTATGTATTCATTAACATTGTTATATTTAAATTTGAAATGTCAGCCATTTACAAACAATATAAAAACCTCAAAAATACTGCAAGTTTATTTATTTGTATGGATTTTTCAAGATTAATTGTTGCTAAACCTTTTTGGTTGAATGTATTAAAATTGTCTTCCATTTCCCATCAAACGGTCTCCAAGTTTTAAACAAAATGTTTTTTGCTTTTAATACATTTTCATAGCAACAATTTGTTTTAATTTTACCAATAAATCTTGCCCATCGATGGTCAGAATGTAGAAAAAGAAGAGAGACCCCTGCCCCCAAAAGCACAGTTTAGAATTATTTTATTTATTATAATTTTTAATAATTTTGTAAGCTTTATTTTCAGTTTTTGAATGGCAATAATCATATACATGTGCCTCTATATTTTGTCTTATTATAATTATTTAATACCGTATTCGACAATTTAAGCACACAGTGCAGTAACAATTTTTTTCCCCTATATTTGTAGTTCGTTTAAGTGCACGTCAAGGTAGACGTAAAAAAATCTCTGCTTTCCTCCTAGCATCAGTTTCAAATGGAACTTTGCAATAACAAAAAAATATCTTGAGAGGTAAAATAACACCAATAAGACAAGTTCACATCACCCACGAGACAAGAGGGTGTGCCCTTAATATAGCATGTGTGCTTAAACAGTCTAATATGGTACTAATAAATGGTTCTCATATGTAGATTAGTTATTAGTTTTTAATATTTCATTATTAATCTTAGACTGAGAAATTTATGTAGTTATTTGACGTGTAACATTCTATAAATAGCAAGTGGGATATAGTTAAGAGGTAAAATGTCTGCCCGAGGTTTGATTGGTCATCAGATTTTTCAGTGGACCCATTGGACTATCACATGTTCCAGCCAGTTGTACATAACTGGTTGTTAACTAAGGCTAGGGTACATGTATATGCTGTTTTGTCAGGGAAAGTTGATAAAAAAAAAACACTTGTTGCCGATTGGAAAGTAGTCTTTGTAGTATTAATGGGTTTCTTGTGTTGCAAATATATTATTACATTTTGTTTATGAAGAGGTCACTTATCATCAGCTTTAGAATTTGTATCCTTTGTTTTTTTAACATTGGTTTTTAATTGGGGCAACATGCAATACCTATTCATTATGAATTATAATCTAAGCCATTATCATGTCAAAACCATATAGTACCAAAGGATATTTTAAAGTTGCAGTGGCATTTATACCAAACAAATGAAAGGCATGGTGCAGAAAACAGTTTTACTTTTAGTTTTTTTTTAAGCAAATGATGCAATGATTTCTACATTAAAATAAATGACAAAACAAGCCTTGATCAACAAATTCACAAAAGTTGAAAAACATAATTCTTCTTCCCCCTCCCCGGTACAATGTGTCATAGTACATACTATTCACTACCACTGATGGCACACGTGAGTTCTTCAGTTCAAATCCTGTTGTACGCAGGCTCACACTTAACTACGAATCAAAATCCAGAACTGCCTACCCTTTGAAAACCCTTTCAGGAATCTCGGGGCCCATAAACATGATTTCTCAGGAAATTTAAGGGTTCTGTCAGGAATGTGTCGCACATGACAACTGAATTGTTCTTTTGAGATGCTAAATGATCATTTGCAATATTTTCTAATTCTATCAACAAATCTATTGCTGTAATGCATGAAACTTTATTAAATATACACTACAGCATGCTCAATGTCATTTGACCTTCACACAAATGCTCTCGGTGCAATCAAACTTTAGCGATAAAAAAAAATAATAAATAAAAATCTAGGCAACTTGGCCAGCCATCGGAAAGTTTGCCTGTATCACTGGAATGCCATAGTTTGGAGTGTCTGTCTGGAAATATGGAGAAACCGGAATGTTAGGCAGGTCTGTATTACTTAAATATTGTTTTTTTTTGTTAAAGACAATTGGCACCACACATATTCCTTGGAATAAGGAATCTTTAAAATGAGAATGTTCCTGACCAGGTAAGGATTGATTTAAATGACAAACATGTTACACAGCAAAAATAGCGCCATACGTTGATGAATGTAACTTTTTCAAGTTTATAGGCATGATAAAAGTATGTTTTTCATATAGATGTTAAACGTATGTTAATGAAATACACAAATAACATAGAAAGGGCTTCTGTAGATATTATATGTTTCACTGTTGCTATGGACATGATCTTGGTTGCTAAGGAAGGTATATTTTGATTTTTAAATTATACATTTTTGAATCGAGCATACCTAAAATCCTACAAATGGCACTTTTCTAATTACTTTAGATGACTGTTTCATCACTGCTTATTGATTACTCGGAAAGAAACACCATAAATTTATACTCTTATATTAAATGTACCAGTATATTAAACATGTTTATTTTTGATGTGTGCCTTTTATTTGTATTGGTGATTGTTATTTTGTTTCAGAGAAATCGTGTCTTTTTACACATCATTTGCAATAAAGAAACAAAGAACACACGTTATTTTTGTTTATGAAAACCATAACAGTTTATTTGTAAACATATTACATTGTGACCCCAGTACAAACAGAACAGATTTATTACATGTGATACACATTTAGTGATACACACACTATTTTGTGTATACAGAACATCATTATTATTTAACTTTAGAATTAACAAAACATGACAGTCAGGGTTCAACCAATTTATGATAATATACTGAACAAATAGATTTAAGAAAAACACAATTGTCAAACATTCTGTTAAAAAATATCTTTATGGACCTTGGGAAGAAAATGTCAAAGATAACAAAAAATTTCAAATACTTTTAAAATATTGTCCAAAAACTTATTAAAACTAAAACCAGTTTGGCTTAAAATATATAAAATGTTAAAAAAAGATACTAGTTTTGAAAATAATAAAAATTATTTAGATTTTTTTTTAAAAAGGAAAACAAACCCATTATGTTTTACATTTATATAAACTTATTTGTTGGTCAAAGACACATTGTAACAAAATATATAATATTCACTCCTATTTTTATGACTTTAACCAAATCTTTATGCAATGTACAGAGTCTTGTTTATTTAGGAGTGCCTAAAAATAGCTGCAAAAATCATTTATGTGGGTTTTTGCTTGAAGAGTACGATAATAATAATTAAAAAATTATTCATGGTCATAATTTACCATTAGCAAAACAAAGTATACGTACAAATTTTGTCATACATGGATTTGTTGAGATCTACAATGTAAGTTATCAGAAAATGAGAACAATATTTGCATAGAGAAAACGACTATGAAGACGAACAATCACATGCTATAAAATATAAAAGCTTGTAGTTTCATCTGGTATGGGTTTTTTTTTTACTTTATGTACTAGATGAATGTAAGTATTAAATATAAATAATGACAGTAATAGATTTAAATCTTAATTAACAGTAATTACATCATGTACATAAAAATGCATTCGACGAAAGAAAAAAGATAATTTAAGATTATAAATTTAGTTTACATGAAACGACACAAGGACGGATTAGTTGTAAGTACCAATGTGACTCGATGATCAAATATAATATAAAAAAATATTACCATCTTTATGTACAATAATATGAGGCATTCTGTTTATATGTAAAATTGTTAATAAAATGTGTAGACACCCCAGTAGCCAATATTTATTTTTTTCATACCGGGAAGGTCATTAAACTATGTCGGTCGGTCTGTCTCAGTGTCAGTTTGTCTGTCTGTCTGTCTTGTCTATAAAACATGAAGTTAAATACAGTACATGTTTATAAAAATTGTATGACATTTGTTAAAGTTTACAAACACATTTAAAATACATGTAGCACAACCTACTTATGAGACAACATTCAAAAATAAATATGAATAAAACTCCAAAATCTCAAATAAAATGTATTAATTATTAAACATGAATTTTATGTATGGTATTTATTAATTGACCATTTTTAATTATTAAAGTCCATAATATTATATGTTGTTGTACATTGTGATACAAAATAGACATCTTATAAAAGTTTTAATTAAACTTTTGCACAGCAAAAGCACATTTACAAGTCTTAAGTGTATGAAAATGACATGAAAAGAAAAACTTGACAAAAATGTACATTGCGATGACAGCATTTTTATGAACATAAATACAATCATTTGATTATGTCAAAAGACACACACACAAATTCAGTTATTTGGCAACTGTTAACATGATTATTAGAATAAACGATACAATATGAAGATTTTTTTTATTAAACTATGATTGTTGTTGAAATAAATGCTGTGCGAACAAGACTAGATTACAGTAGTGGTGCCATGGGGTCTGGACTACCCCGCTTTTCTAGAATAAAAAAAAACAATTTCCCTGAAGAAGGACGTGAAAATTAACCATTTTTCCCGTTCTATTCACTCATCACTTTTGGACCCCTCTACCCTTTTCAGAAATCCACATTTGGTCCCCACCTTTCAGAAATCCTGTTCCATGGATTGCTGTGCTTACTATCATAGACAAGTTTAACCAATTATAGGTTGAATGTACGATTAAAATGAAGCTTAAAAAAAAAGTAAACTAAAGCCTATCTATAAAATACCCCTACATGCATGAGTATTTATTTCCAGTGTATTTTGACAAAATGTGATTAGTATCTTCTCATATGGTAAATCAGACACTGAAATCTCATTGAATAAATTAATAATATACTGAACAGCAAAGGAAAGGCAAATTTTATTTGCAATGTTTGACTGAATAAAAGTTAACAATATTTTGATGTTGGCTGTTTTGCTTAATGGAGGTATGTAAGGGATGTGTAAAGCAGGTGCAGCATGAGTTTTATGAATTTTTCATCTGATTTGTTTAAACTGGATCTGAACAAACATTTGCATTTCTTTTCAGTATATTTTAACATCAACACATGACTGATATGTAAACGAAGATTTGCCTAACATGATAAATCATGAGATTTTATGACTGGCACAAAACATTGAATATTATATCAAAAATGTGTAAACTACAAAAAGCCAGTATTTCATTAAAAGAACCACAGGCAAAACAAACTGGTTCACATGCAACGAAACCGATTAACCAATCTAATATAAAGTGTTTTTAACATAATATATTACAAGTGATAAAAATATAAAGCTAAAATACACAAAAACAATGTAAAAGTATAATTATATGTAAGGCTTTATACTTTATGAAAATCCTAAATAAGGACAAATTTATAATGTAGTCAAAACATTGGGAATGAAATTATAATACGAAAATGTGATTATGTTTTTATAATTACATGTACATGAATATATCACACAGTAAAAAAGGGTCAAATATTGTTAAATTAACATATATTTATGCTTCTTCACATTGTAAATAAAAGGTTAAATAAAATAATGTAGTCAATATCCTGTTTATACCTGAGTGAAATCTTTCACAACAGCAATAAGACACAATCATAAACAGTGACAGATTTACATTTGGTAATACCCTAAGCTATATAAAGATTGGAGGTCACTTGCTAAAAACGACATTACACACAAAGCCACAGAAAATCTTACAAGCCAAAAAAATAAATTAATAAAACTGCAGATTGTGAGGCTCTAAGCTATAAGTTGTTTAGCTTATGCCTAAATCCAACACTGCCTACGACAGTGTCAAAAATATTATATACCTTCACCAGAAGCCCCCTAAATTTTGAGTCCCTAGGTTTAAGCCTGCCAAGCTTATAGGTAAATCTGGCACTGACCATGAATAAATGTCATAGTACTATTATAGTAACTAACAAACTTGTCTCTGTGCTTATAAAACTTTTAGGGCTATTTCTCATGTCTGGGTTATTGTGGGTCATGGAAACCTACAGGCTATCCCCAGGTTAAACTGCAGGTTATTTGAGTTGTGTGTTTCACTTACACAGGTTTCAGAAACCCCGAGACTAATGCAAAGTTAATCTGCACTGCTTGATATAACTGCAAGAAAGCGAATCCCTCCAACCCGTCAGTGTAAGTCAAAGTTTTTAGTATGTTTCATAACCCAAGGTTAACCCTGGGTTTTAGAATAACCTGGTGTTAATTAACCCAGTGATGAACATTTTTCTCAGCATGTTTCATGTGCCAAAGTTAATCCTGGGTTTCAGAATAACCTGGTGTTAACTAACCCAGTGAAGCACGTTTCATGTGCCAAAGTTAACCTTGGTTTTCAGAATAACCTGGTGTTAACTAACCCAGTGATGAACATTTTTCTCAGCATGTTTCATGTGCCAAAGTTAACCCTGGGTTTCAGAATAACCTGGTGTTAACTAACCCAGTGATGAACATTTTTCTCAGCATGTTTCATGTGCCAAAGTTAACCCT
>JAULBS010015807.1:0-10943 GCA_032355785.1 Symmetromphalus regularis | reverse complement strand
CCCCCCCACCCCCCCACCAATATTTAAACGGCTGTGCTGGTGCTGCCTTAAAGTCTTTTGAGGCAAGAAATTTCTAAAATGAAAAGAGCCATTTTGCTAATTTTCATATTCTGTGGATTAAAACAAAATGAAAAAAGTGTGTGCCGAAACACTTAATAATGTTTGTTTTTTCAGGCAAGTGTATGCAGTCACTTGTCTGTGATATATATGAATACAACTGATTTAAGACTGATGATTTTGTGATTTTGACATTAATTTGTCATTAGACTTGTCTCCCCATAATAATGAACGTTTGTGCCTTCAAGTCCAAACTTCATAAAATTTAATAATATTGCCTTCAATTTCTTTAATGCTCAAATACTAAAAGTTTTGTGACTTGAAGTAAAAACTAAAATATATTAAAGAGCCACATATTTTAAATAATTTTATCTTATATTTGTTTTGTATTTTGTTTAAAATAATGTTCAGTTGTTGGTCTGGAAAAATTAATATGTGACAAAAATAAGAAATAGATTTTAATTCTATGTATTTTAAATATGAATAAAAATCAATGACAATTGTATTGAATTGAAGTTTTAAAATATGTTTCTTTTATGTAAAACTAATTAAGTTACGTGTGGAGTGGTTTGCTGCTGGTTTCTGATGTTGGTAATTGGCAAAGGTAGCTAGGATACCATGCAATATGCACAGAGTAATATTGGTCATAAATTTGATAAAATATTTGAACATACATTTTGTTTAATTGGTATTTTCAATGACAAAATAATCCATTAAAAATATCGACACAATAGTACATATATCACGAATATTACTGTGAAGTAAATAATCTTAACATGTCCATTAATCAAGCAATCATTACATCCTGAATTGTTTCTTGCTCAAGTTTTACATAGATATGGACCTTTTACTGTTGGAATATGAAGTCAGTAACATTGCATACAAATTCATTTCTATTTTCCCACCTTTAGTCATTATAAATTATGACTCAGTCCTTGGAATTTGTAATGCCATTGTAAAAGATACTGTAAAATTGGTTTGTGGCTGCTTTGTACTGCCATCTGAAAAATATAAATGGATTATGCAGGACGCTGATTTTCGTCAAATTGCTGCTACATTGCCATAGGAAAAGGAGTTGGTGGCAGCAATTACAAGCTGTTGCAATATTGTCTGAATGTCCGGAGCTGAAATCATGAAATTAATGTTTCATGATAGAATATAGTTGGATCTTTTAAGAGCTGCCCAATGGAGTAACAAAAAGTTAACCTCTTAAGAATAGTAGATCCTTAATACCAGATATAAATCAACATTGTGTACCATTTTCAAATTGGTAATCATTAATACTGAGAGTTTTTCTTCATCAATTCATAACTGATATATACCAGTGATTATTTGTCTTTTTCATGCATGTATTTCTACATTTATTTAACTTAGTTTATGTGTCATGTCTGCAATTTCTTTGAATATGTCACAAATTTGTTTGTAATTTCTTTCAGTTTATATATTATATGTTGAAACTAGAAAATGCACTATTTTTCTTTACTTAATATTGGGTGATGTGTTTTCAAAGCGTTTCAGTACAGTTACATACCAGACAGTTATATTTATGTTATATAGAATTTACAAGTCTACTTATAAGGCCATTTATTAAAAATGTTTTGGTTTGATTAAAAATTGATACTACTTAAAAAGAAATTGCCAATCTGAAGTGTAATGGAATAATATCTAAACATGTGAATTAAATTTCAAACCAGAATTTTTTCTGTCAAAACCAAGGTGAATTGATAATCAAAATGCAGAGTTAGCTCTGGTACAACAATAACATTCACCAAATTATCTATAAAAATGTCAAAAATAGAAAAGTCATCTTTTTTCTGCACTTAAATGGCTGTTATTAAAATAAATTATTTTGCTAGATTACATTAAAATTTTCCAAATGTTTTTAAATTTCGCCATTGGCGAGTGGCAGAGCTAGCCCTAAAAATGGCATTACGGTTTTGAAAATAATAATAGTTTGTTTTGGTTTTGGGATTTTCAATGTCCTTATTATGTATTTTGACATTTTCCCCAATAATCCCCAATTGTCATTAAACTGCTATTTTGACTATTTGACTGAAATTTTTACAGTTATTTATTGAATTTTTTCATTTACATATATAGAGTAATACATTTTTAGGGACTTCAGTCTCAGATGGGTTTTATGGAAATATTTTTTATACATATACATTTGGTGTTGGTTGGATTTATTATTTAAAATTAACCAGCTATTGCTGGAGTGGTTGTACATGAATATTTATATTCATTATTTATTTAATATTTTCTTTTACAGCCTGGCCACAATTATTTAACTGACAATTTGAAATAAAAAATGCGTCAACACTAGAGAAATGAAAACTTGAGACTGTTTCATAATACAGTAGAACTCTCTTAATTGCATAGGTATTTTGCCCAAACATTTTATGAATTAACAGGATTATTTCTTTATCAGAAATGCCCGTTTAAAAATCATGTTACTATTCTTGTAATCTCTGATATAAAATCAAAGTATATTTATCAAACAGTGATCTCAAAAATCTGAAATATTCAATATACTGAGAAATTATTTGACCATATAACAGATGCAAAAATAGTATACTGTTACACTTACTTTGTGGTTATTTGATAAAAATGTTAAGATCTGTTGTTTTTTGGTACTTTGGAAGAAGAAAAAAAAATTCTTATCCAATTAACCAGACATCACAAAGAAAGCTAATGCAATTAAAAGAAATTCTTTGTATAAAAATGGTTCTGTGCTGTAGAATATTATGCAAATAACAGGAATATGCTGTTATCAGGAATGCAATTAAGTGAATGTAGCTGTACAAGTGTGGTTAAGTGATAGGGTTTTATTTAATGTTTGTTATTTCAGAATGCACTGCACTAAACAGTATTCCAAAACTTATTACACGTATTTGTTACATAAAAAATGTCCAATTCACTTCTAAACCATAGTGAGATCATCCAAATGAAAGATGATGTCACAGATAATCCAATTTGCAGCAAAAAAATGGGAGATAAGTCATTGTGGGTTTGAAACCTTATAACATGCTATTTGTGGACGAAATTTAATAAATGTCTAAAACATAAAAAGGATTAAAAAATTTTTTTTTTTTATCTCATCTGTTTTTGTGGGTGTTTATACACTGTTTATGAAAATAATAATCCAAAACGGAATTACTTTATTGTGGTTTTTAAATTGAAGATATGTATGGACAGACAACCCAAATTGAAAGTGCCCTCAAATTGGTTTCTCGCCACTTATTTACATCAAGGTGACTTATTTATATCATTATACAGTTCTGCTCATGGCATTAGTCAACTCAAACTTAGCTCAGTATTTACAGAAACAGATTGTGGTTACAGTGTTTACACCAATCACTATTCTTTTTCTTCATTATAATTTGGTCATATGTAATTATGAAACCAATGTTTAAAATATTTTGAACCCCTTTCCAAAATTTCTGTATCCACCCAGATTTGTGTAAATCACTAGTCCACTTAGAACTTTTTATGGTTGTTTAATTTACAAATTTGCATACCTAAAAAGTGAAATAAACTTTTTAAAGAAAATTGGTTTTTTTTTAACAATGTATAACAAACTTTCTTTATTTCAGTTTTTTAATTATTTTGTTTTGTTAAATGCCTCCACTAGAGCATATTGATTTATTAAATAAGTAAATCTGACATGTCAGTGTGAGTCGGCCTCCAGCGTGTTTTGATCCACTGTCTTCAGCTTGAGAGTAAAGTAAAAAAAACTTTAATCTAAAATCTCGTGTCTGTTATAGATGGGTAACTGTTAAAATTTATTCTGATATGTAAAGATTGCACTGTTTGATGTAGGATAAGTATACCTTTAAAAAAAAAAATTATATTTTATTTTTCCTATTATATTTAATATATTTGTTTAATGACCTTCATAATAAAACAGCACCAATATGTACAATAAAAGTATAATATTTTTCTCTCGTTTTGACTATTAATTAAAAAATATTCCACAAATATCTTTTAAATGACATAATTAATAAATTTGTTGGACTTCCTTATGATGTTACAGTGAACCTCAGTGGTCCAGATCAGGGGCGGTTCCAGCAATTGTGAGAGGGGGGCTCGCAACTGCTGTGACACTAAAAATATAGAGCATGTGAAGTAATCTTGCTTAGGGTTTTACAAGAAAAATGTTCATTGCCCGAAAATTAGGGTGCAGATGTAGAATGTTAGATTCTCAAACTGATGATAACGGTTAAAAACCTGTTCGAGGCTGGCTCATACATATGTACTAGACTACATGTCAAAATAACCAAATGTTTGACATCCTATAGCCAGTGATTAATAAATTTAAAAAAGAATACAAGATGTTACCTGTACATGTGCATTGTACTCTGTTTAAACTGGTATCTTCATGTCTAAACTAAAAATGTTTGTTATACATCATAAAAAGTTCAAAGGGGTTGAAATATTTAAAAAAAAAATTAACATTGGTTTCTTAATTACATATGAATAAATTATAATGAAGAAGAAAACAAACCGAGAAATCTGTGTGATTTGTTGTGGGTTATTTTTATTTTTTTGAGGAGTTAGGTGATGTTTTATTTTATATTTAGGTCAACATAATGTATTTGGTTCCAAAAACATTTACAACTGTTACACTAGATGAATGGTCTAAACCAGAATATTTTTTCAATCTGATGTGGATTTGGTTTAGACAATATGCTAATAAATATATATAGATATATATATTAGCATATTGTCTAAACTAAATCCACATCAGATTGAAAAAATATTCTGGTGTGTGTGTGTGTGTGTGTGTGTGTGTGTGTGTGTGTATTATGATTATTATTTTTATTTTTCTTTCTGTTTTTGCTTATTAGTGGATCCATAATAACAAAAATGATATTTAAAAAAAAGTAACACAATATCACGTTGTTATTTTCCTGTGCAATATTGTTTTCTTCTTTTTGCTGTTTATCCTTTCAAATAAAATTATGTCTATAACAACCCAAGAAACATACAAGTGGTCTGTTCATTGTGAATAGCTTGTGTTTATATACAGGTTGTAATACATGTATTTGTACTATAAAAGGGCATACATCTCAAGTGTCTGTTATAGACAGGTAACTGTTAAATAAAATGTATTCTGATTTGTAAAGTTTGCACTGTTTGATGTCGGACACGTACATGTATACCTTAAAAAAAAAACTTTTCTATTTTATTTTTTATATTATTATTTAATATATTTGTTTAATGACCTCCATGACAAAAAATAAATATTGGCTATTGGGAGTAAAACTTTTTTTTTTCTATTTGCATAATTTATTGCCCAAAGTGTCTTTTTGTGGACCTACAATTTTTTTGTTTTACCAACTTGTAAAATTCGACTATTATAGATTAAATAAAAGTTGGCTTTTGTAATTTTCCTTTATAATTTCTTTAAATATTAACAATTTTTGTTAATTTAGGTGTGGGTTTTTTGTTTTGTTTCTTTATATTTTAGTTTTTTAACAACCATTTTTGATATGTCTTTAAGAAAATGTTTTTTTTAACAATTTGGTCATTGTTTTTAGACCTTTTGTCAAATAATATTGAAACAAAATCAACTCGGCTTCTGTCACGTTTGCAGTTTTTAATACCGGTACTTTTTACTTTAAAATTTTAATTATATTACGTCCATATTAATTTGTATATTTTATTACCACTTTTGTTTATCTTGGAATCTTGCCCATCTTGGAAGTATATATATTTCCTAAATATTGACTTTATATTAATAATCATGTATGTATATTCATTATCATTAAACAGTTCTAGTGTATGTATTGATCTTTAAGCATTTTAGTGCAAGCATTGATCTTTAAGAATGTTTAGTGTATGCATTGATTTTTAAAAACATTTTAGTGTATCTTCATTTTTAGTGTATGCATTGATCTTTAAACATTTTTTAGTGTACACACTTATCTTTAAACATTTTTTAGTGTACACATTTATCTTTAAGCTTTTTTAGTGTATGCTTTTATCTATAAACATTTTTAGTGTATGCTTTGATCTTTCAGCATTTTATATCTTGTATCAATGTTTTATACGTATATTGTATAATTATACATAATTATGATAATTATAATTATACATAATTATGATAATTATAATCTTTAGGAAATTGTTTCTATTTTACATTAGTAGATGTGAAGAATACATTTTCAAAATGAGATATGCTTCAGTAAGATTTTTGAATTAATTCTAAACATATACTGATTGTAATATATCTGAAGGATAATATGACAATATAATAAACATGATAGCAAAAGGTTAAAACTGCTCCTTCATTCCAACATTATGCTGTTTCAGAACCAAAAGGGTATAACTGGGTTTGGCACTTAATGGTATCACTGAATGCCCCTAAGTGGGCTTCATTCGGTGCACAAAGGGTGTGTGTAGGTTTCTGAAGCTATTCCACATTTATCTTGAAATCAAAAGATATTTCATATAAAACTTGTATCTAAGTGAGAGTTTTTGGCCCTTTTCTCTATTAACTGCTACCCAAACTTACACCCTTTTGGTTCTGAAGCAGTGATTATGTGATATATTACACATTAATTTTAGTATGACAAAACAAATAACCCCCAATAGCCAAAGTTAATTTTTTGTACTGGGGGTCATTAAATGTTAAATGTAATCCAAATTGATATATAACGTTTTGGAAATTAACTTTTCAAATGTAGACCAGTTTTACCACTGATTATCTCACTGAACATGTATTTATCTCCACTACAATTTGCTGTCTTTACACTATTTATCATTGTTAGTAATGTACTGTTTATCACAGTAGTTTTTTAGACACTGTGTAGAAATGTTGTTTCATTTTTATCTAGTTAATATTATAAATACCGGTATGTGCATCCTATCTTCGTTATCCCTGAAAAACCACAGGTATCTATCGGATACTCCATAAATATCCATGTTTTATTGTTTTTGTTTGTTTGTTTGGGTTTTTTCCCTAACTGTGGTCCTGTTTAAAACACATTTATTTTGAATTGGGTGGGGGTTCGGGGTCGATCTAATGCAATCTTAATATTATTCAGATTGTAAAAATTATTATAAACAGTATTTATGGACCAACCCTTCTTATTTCAACAGGAGTATAGTAAAATCAGCTGGTTGAAACTCCAAGTAAAATTGATGCTGAAAATAATGAAATGATTTAGAAATAATTTTATTAATTCTTAGATCTTTATTAATTCTTGATGAATGAATTCATTTTTAAAATTTTATTTTTAATTTGTTGCGGTTATCACATGCACTTTTATTACATGCACTTTCATTACATGCACTTTCATTACATGCATAATTTTTCATGCACAGAATGTTAATAGATCTGAATTGTAAATAGCTAAAATGTTAGTGTACTTCAATGTTTTAAAGGAATTTGACCGACATGGGTCAAAAACACATTAAAATATTTGACTATATATCAGGGTCCATATTTTCGAAGCATTCGTAGCTACGAATTGTCTTAGTGACGTAGTTTTTCATGATTTTTGTATACAGTGATTACAAAAAAATGATGTCATTAAGACAAATTTACGATATTGTAGTGCTAAGAGAGCTTCAAAAATATGAGCCTAGGTCCGTAGAAACTGGAGTGGTGGGGGGATGTGCACCCTCCACCACTTGTGATCATTTTTATTTTACACATTAATGTTTTCCATTGTAACCAAAATCTGACAGAGTTTGTCTCCCCCTCCCCACCCCAACTCCAAAAGTCGTTCATACAAGGCTATGTATTGTTTACTTATTTAAATATGTAGACTGCCAGCCCATTCTAACAAAAGAAGATGTCCAACAAGTACTTTTACAGCAAATATTTCAATATTAACACTTTCTAAAATAGTTTTAAAATATTTTTTTAATTCTTTATTTTGTTTATATTTAACAGATCATTTGGCCCACTCTTTTTATAATTAATATTTTTATATTTTACATTTTATATAAGAACATTTTGTTAAGTATCAAATCATGATTTGCTATGCATGTTTCACAATTGTAATACATAAAATCAATTTCCATTTGTTAGCAGATGTCATTAATAAAAAAAAATATAAAAAATTCCCTACATTTCAAAATTTTATTCATTTTTCAACTTTTTAAACCAAATTAAATTGCATTAATTCCAAAAGTAAAGGTGATTTGGGCAGGGTATGGAGATGATACTTTTCAAATATAAATAAAAAAAGTGCATACTGTTGGTAAATAAAGTAAAGTTTGTTTTATTTAACGACGCCTCTAGAGCACATTAATGTTTATCTTATTGACTACTGGATGTCAATCATACGGTTATTCTGACATGTATTTTAGAGGAAACCCGCTTCCGCCACATAGGCTACTCTTTTCCGATAAGCAGCTAAGGGTATTTTATATGCACCATCCCACAGACAGGGCAGCACATACCATGGCCTTTGAAGAGCCAGTTGTGAGTCACTGGCTGGAACGAAAAATAGCCTAAACTGCAAATGGGTCCACTGAGAAGGATCGATGAATTTACTGCATGATTAGCTTATCAAAATAAACAGCTTGTCAAATGAATGTGTGCTACTCCAAGGCACCCAATGAACACAAAAATGCTATTTATAGAAATTGGTCACATACATGGTTTTGCGAGAATAGAGACAATATTTTAAGATTGGTCACATGAATCTGGATAAATGTTTTTAGTATAGGAAAGTTAACATTTTATATCGATTTGTTAATGTGAGAAGGCTTATTGGCATTTTCTAACTCAAAACTGAGGGTCAATGAACATTTTGGTAATTTTTGCCTGTGTTATATTATTTTAGTAAATTTATCTATTTTATAGCATTTTTAAAAATGCTAAATATATCTACTGACCCGGATTGATTTTGAATGTGCCTTCAAAAAGGGTTGTTTTCTGAATCTTATATTACCGGTACTGTATATATCAGTTTCTTCTTTAGATTTTATCATTCAGTTTGTAATAAAGAAAAACATTTACCTTATGTTTGTGTTTGTTGTTGATAATTGTATTTCAAAGGAAAGGATTGTTTTAAAGGTTTGTTTTGTTTAACGACACAACTAGAGCACATTGATTAATCATAGGCTATTGGAAAAAAAGTAAAGTTTGTTTTATTTAACGACACCTCTAGAACACATTGAAATTTATCTTATTATTGGCTATTTGATGTCAATCATATGGTCATTCTGACGTGTATTTAGAGGAAATCCGCTGCCCCCACATAGGCTACTCTTTTTTCCAAAAAGCAGTAAGGGGTCTTTTACAAGCACAATCCTACAGACAGGACAGCACATACCACAGCCTTTGATGAACCAGTTGTGGACCACTGGTTGAAACGGAAAACGGCTCAAACTCTTAGGTATTGGATGTCAAACATTTGGTTATTTTGACATAGTCAAGTGTGAGCCATCCTCCAACAGGTTCTGAACCACTGTCTTTAGCTTGAGAGTCCGATGTTCTACCATGGGATGGATAGCTTAATGACACCCAGGATATTGGTTAAATCAACGTCTATTAGGTGTTAAGACCATATAGTTTTTGTGACACATGGTTCATGGAAGAAACCTACTTCACCTTCATGGGTTTCACTTTCAAATTGCCAACAAGGGAACTTTCATATACACCTTCCCACAGACTACATTTGTTACACCAAAATAAATATATGAAGCCAAAATAAAACATTTGTTTCCCTTCACACGACCGACCCTCCAAAATTCACGTGACCCAAAATATATTGCCATTTTGACTTCTTTTTATTATTTTTTTTAATCAGAGGGGAATTGAACATATGATCTGGATATTTTGCCAGAGGGGTGGGGGAATTGAAATTGGATATTTTTATTAATCGGGGTGGGGGAATTGAACAAATGATCTGGATATTTTGCAGGGGAAATTGAACATAAGATCTGGATAAAAAAAATTAATAGGGGGGGGTGAATTGAACATATGATCTGGATATTTTACTTATATGCATGTAAACCACGAAATTAGGTGGTGTCTTTTTAAAAAAATAAATAAAACTATCAAATGTACCTAAAAATCCCCAGCTTCATTTTCAAGTATTACCAATAATTTCTGTTTACCAAATTCTTACTTATTAGTTAATTTGGTGTGAGTGTACAAATGTATATGCCTTTTATATTATTGATTTGTGCATATACAATGTATGTAAAATAAAAAAAAATTAAATTAAATAACCACTGACTGTGTGACCATCAATAGCCGATGTTTACTTTTGCACTGTAGAATTACTAAATAAATAATAATTACAATAATTAATAACAATAAAGTACAGATCTGAAATTTTTATTTGTGAAATAATAAAATATATAGGAGGTATAAACATTAAGCATATAATTATTGGTATTGCACTTGATTTACAATTATTTATAATTCACAGAGAAAATAATAATAATATGGTCGTGATTAACTGATTATACAATAATATAAAATTATGTAAATTTTTATATCATTATAGCACAATAATGCAATAATATTTAGGCACTGGCACAAACAGCAATAACATGGTAGAACATGATAAGGTACGTGTAAAGCTAATTACCAAAACATAAATTAATTTGTTGATTTTATCAATAATTACCAGAAGGGACAGAAACTAACCGTCACCCCTTCACCTAAGGTGAGTAGAAATTGTTGATGAGTAAAATTTCAATGATGCTAGTCTCCCGGCCAGCAGTTTTTTTTTAAGATATTTCGTTAGATCCAAATTATATTTATTTATACAGAAGAATCCTCTTATAGTGTAGTGGCCTGGGCTGAAAAAAGATCTTATTTTAGGAGATATCCCTACCGGAGGTATAACAAGCTGAAACTGGTCTCATTTGAACCGTATGGATGCCTAGTTTTTGAAAACTGAGGTTGTAGTTGT
>JAULBS010015797.1:0-10943 GCA_032355785.1 Symmetromphalus regularis | reverse complement strand
AAGTATAAAATACAAATATATATATTGTCTTACATCTGGAGTTCTGTGTTGTATGCTATATATTCAACATTACGGAATAACAACAGAGAGAGATAAAGAGAGAAAACCTATCTGTAACACACCTATAGTGAACATGTGAGGTCTATGGTCACTCACACTCTCACACCTATAGTGAACATATGAGAGGTCTATGGTCACTCACACTCTCACACCTACAGTGAACATATGTGAGGTCTATGGTCACTCATGCTTTCATACCTATAGTGAACATATGTGAGGTCTATGGTCACTCACGCTCTCATACCTATAGTGAACATATGTGAGGTCTATGGTCACTCACGCTCTCACACGTATAGTGAACATATGTGAGTTCTATAATCTATCCCGCTCATCCACCTCCCCTAAGCCTCAACCAAATTCCTGGTCTGTCAGTCAGGATAGGTTATTAATAAGTGGTGGATAAAAGAATTTCGGAAACGAGATTTAAATATATTATAAAAAATTTGTTTGTTACTTACGACCAAATTAAAACGTGAAAAAGGAAAATCGGAGAAGGGTGTGGGGCACACCACCTGGGTCCGCCTGTGTGAATATATATTTTAATTGCTATGTATCTGTGTAGAGGCTTCACACACATTAACTGCTATTAAGTGTAAGTTATTAAAAAATCAATAATATACAAGATGTTAACCCGATGATTAACGCATGTACCAACACGGTAACAGATGTTTCTGTAGTATGTCATGGGCCAGACGCGTCCAGGGGCGGATTGAGGGGGTCACACAGTCAAAGTGTTTTCTTTCTTTTTTAATGTATCCAGTTCCTTGAAAGCAGTTGTTATGTGATAGATTACGAGACCCCCTTGTAGAAAATACTGAACAGCGCCTCCAAGACGAGACCAGCGGGGTGAGCACAACCGATTTAATTATAATTTATTTTATTTTATGACGGAGAGGTATACACAATATTTAAATATTAGAAATAGGACGCATAACGACACTAAATAATAAATATGAGGCCATGCCACATTAAACCTAACTACCAGACTAAAGTTGTACTAACACTAACACAATCAACCTACCTCTAGATCTAAAATCGTTGATCTATGCTAATTTGTATCTTACCCACCACATAGATTTATTACTCATTAATTTATCTTTGTACCTGTTTACACCGGGACATTGTACAACTTCTTCTGAAGATTGTTCAGTTGTCAGTGTAGTTTAGGCTTGCACAGAGACTTGACGTAAGTATATACTAGCGTAGGTGAGTATAGAGTATGCTTTGTATTTACGTTTTGTGTATTCAGACTGCGGCTTCTGTCGGGTTATTGATTGACAGCTAGGACCAGACATGGGTTGTTGAACTGCACGTAGTTCAACAGTCTGGTTTACTGACAACCTGTCACTGACATTGTGCATTAAACAAAAGAAACATTGTTTATTCAGCAGCTATTATTAGTCATATTTGTTTGAGAGTAAAATGTTGTTTGTTTAACGACACCCCAGCACATTGTTTATTCAACATTTACGCTATTAGGTCTCAGACATAAGCTACACTTTTTCATTTACAACAAGGGATCTTTTATATACACTTTCTCACGATGAGAACAACACAAACCATAATTTCTTCTTTCAGCCAAGTGTCTCAAATACCGTGAATTTGACAAATAATAACTTACAAATACCGTGAATTTGACAAATAATAACTCTCAAATACCGTGAATTTGACAAATAATAACTCACAAATACCGTGAATTTGACAATTTTTAACTCACAAATACCGTGAATTTGACAAATAATAACTCACAAATACCGTGAATTTGACAAATAATAACTCACAAATACTTTAGTTTGACATCCAATAGCCACTGATTAACCAATGTGATGATATGGGGGTGAAATTAAACAACGAACGCTAGTACCGCTGATTAAAACAATGTGCTGATATGAGGGTGAAATTAAATAACGAAATCTAGTACCGCTGATTAACCAATGTGCTGGTGTGGGGGTGCAATTAAACAACGAACTCTAGTACCGCTGATTAACCAATGTACTGATATGGGGGTGAAATTAAATAACGAACTCTAGTACCGCTGATTAACCAATGTGCTGATATGGGGGTGAAATTAAACAACGAATCACAGAACTGCTGATTGAGCGATGTGGTGGGATATCGTTAAACACACAACCCTTTCCTTTCATGTTTAGATATTTAATAGAACAAGTTGTTTTAATAAATAATATATAAAAAGTAAAATGGGCTGTTAAGTGTCTTTCGTTAAATAAAATCAAGAGTAAATTAATGATAGCAAACATGTATAAAAGTATTAAAACAGTATAAAAATATAAGAATAAAGCCAAACATAAAATATAATTTTGGTCATTGTTGTCCATAGCTCATTTTAAAGATTTTGAAATAGTTTTAAAGTGGATTTAATTTTCGTTCGAAATATAATTTTTTTTTTTCATTCTTGTAAATGAATCTGCACTGATTTGACGTGAAAAAAGAAAAGACCCCCCAACCCCCCCCCAAAAAAAACAATTCTAATAACAAAAAAAATATAATAATCTTTATTTTTTGTGCTGGTAAGTAGTTAAATGAATATTTAATCAATGGACACCTTGCCCTTATTCAGGTACAAGCATGCACATTCATACATAATACATGACAACTACGTGATTTTCCAAGAAGCTCATTTTTAATGTAAAGAATACACCCTGACAGCAGACATCCACCTGTACAGGTGTGAATAATCTGTCAGGTATGTGTTTGCACTGAATGATACCACGGAGATCAACGATTACTATCACATAGCGACACCATACCAACTTTATAAGGTCGCACATGACGCCAAAAAACCTGTAAAACAATTAAATGTTTAGGTAAAAATGATGCGAACCTACCTACAGGTTTAGTGACTGAGGTGAGGTATACAGATTGCACTGCACATGTACCAAATCACGTGATTTCTAGGTCACAGTTCGAGATCAAATCTCTTTAGAGTAAACGTAATTATAACTGTGATTGATGGAGATGATATAATATTCTGGGTGTTGTTTGGATTTTTAATTAACATTTTTTTAAATTACAATTATTACATGAGTGACACTTGGTATTCGTTGATACCTGGGTTGGAAATAAAAACTGAAATTGACATTTTGTGTGGATCATTGGATTACCAGTGTAAACATCATATAAGTCGTAAAAATCCTATATAACAACATAGTTTCTTCGAGTTAATATATTCATTGGTAGGTACCACAATGCTTGTTTGAAGTGTATACTAAACCTGTGGTTTGAAATGTTACTTTATTACTTTTATTACGAAATGTTACTGTGATCGTCAGTATGTTTTTATTTTCTCCTACAAGTTATTCATTAAACATTGTTTTCATTACAAAATAACTTTTTTAAGTAACGATTTTAACCCTATGATCACCACCTCCACGAGTATTAGTTTTGCCATAATGTCCCATCCCTCCTTTGCAACAACCCCCATTAAATACAACACAAAAAAACCCCAGGTTATATTAGCTACGGCTCTAGGATCGACCTAACAACCCACCGCTCCTAAGAAGTACGCGCTAACGATAAGCTAGGCCCCATTACTGCGAGCATTCCAATATTGCTGACCATTAATTCCTGTCTTGTCATGAGTACACAACGTTATGTAACACAGCCACAAGTGACAACAGTTTAATCATGGGTTGAAATGTTAACTTTGTCTACCTGTGTCTGACAAATAATATCTCAGAGATGACAAGCACAATCCAAGTGCGGATCCAAGGTAGGGTAGCGCTCGATCCAATACTTTTCAAAGAGTGGGTTGAAATTTTTAATTTCTACTATGCTTTTTTTTTTTTTAGAAATAAAAGATTTAGAGCAATTAAAGGGTTAACGTGATTCATTATTATGAGTTCTTATCGTATTACGCTGCTTCAGAAGCAAAAGGGTGAAAGTCTGAGTTTGGCACTTACTGGTATCACTGAATGCCCCTAAATTAGCTCCATCTGGTGTACAAAGGCTGTATGTAGGTTTCGGAAGCTATCCCACATTTATCTTGAAATCAAAAAATATTCCACATAAAACTTGTGTCTAGGTGAGAAACAGCTTTTGGCCCTTTTCTGATAAAAGAAAATATTTTTAAATGTGTGGTTGTATTTGTGCTTTTTAGTTTTGTTTTGATTAAAATAAATAAATAAATAATAATAATAATAATAAAAATAATAAATTAAAAATTAAATAATTAAATTAATGGACAACCAATATCACAGGGCACGAAAGCACATAATTATTATGACTATGTACATTTTGATATTCCACTTGTGGATCATTGGTTCAACTTCATTTGATGCACACGAACTAAATCTATGCTTGAGTGAACGTGAGCGAAGTACAATATGTGTGGGATATTAAATTAATATATATAACTGTGTTATACACCAAACGTAAATTAATAATTATTATATTTCAGTGACGGTGTACGTGCGACTATGACGTGTAGATATACAATTACTATTTTCAATATGTTCTCTATACTACAACTGACTCATGACGTTACAGTGCTGAATACTTTCCAAGAGAAAATACACAAACAATAAAAGACTTGGACACGAATGACCGACTATAAAGAACAGGAACATGTATATGCGAGTTTATATTACACATACAGTCAAACATATCTATTCCAACTACCCGAAGCAATTACTAAAGTAACCGTTATGAGCAAATTACTTTTATATAGAGGCTCAAATACACCCATTTATACTTGGAAAGGACATAATTTTATATCATATGTGACTCTTATAAACACGTGACTGTTATATACAGATTGAAATTCACCACTTTGTAATAAAGGATTTATCAAATATGACCTTAATGTAGAGGTGATTTTTTAAACAGGTTCACCTTTTTTTTTATATACAACAGCCAATTATGTATTGAACAAGCACACAAATAAGGACAAAAGATGACGTGTACAAGGGCGAACTCAGACATTTGGATGGTGCAGTTAAAACTTATTATAAAGATTTTAAAAAAAGAAATAAGGATAAGTGCACTCAAAATCAAATATAACTAAATTATAATGGAGAAAAAAGTAGTTTAATCCCCTCACTCCTCACCCCCTTTAGATCCACTTCTGTATTAAGACAGGTGGCTGCCTTATACTAGACACGCTCATTTTGGGGGTATGGGTTAATCTTAAATATACGTGAATGCTTAATACAGGTGGTCGTTCAGTAAAGTTTTACTGTATGTCATTGTTATATGTTTTGAGGTAGTTCAAACAGTTCATTAAGATTTGACTGTATGTCAGTGATAATTATACGTTTTGAGGTAGTTAAAACAGTTCAGTGAGGTTTGACTGTATGTCAGTGATATACGTCTTGAGGTAGTTCAAACAGTTCAGTGAGGTTTGACTGTATGTCAGTGATATACGTCTTGACACTGCCAATGAAACACCAATTGTTTCCAGTTCATTTGGTACACATTGAAAGCCTTGTGAAAGGAGTATTTTGGATAATGTTCATAACACGAGGACAATGACCCTAGTTGGATTCCAGTGGCGGATTCGGCGATTATATAAGGCATTAGATCCATATTTTGAACTTTAAGGTTGCACACCACCATTAATTAAAAATGACAATTACATTATAAAAGCCTAAATAAGTTTTAAAAATATAATAATAATAATAATAACATATTACAATCATTGTAAGAACGACAACAAATACATTTTGGACAATGACTGTATAAGGATGTATAAAGCATACTCAAATGGACCCTGGACCTAATTAATTTCCAAACAAAAATTAATTTTAAATATAAACATTTGATTTGTCAATAGAAATACTCCATTCAACTACTTACCTAACCACCGCATCTCCCTTATTATCAATATTTTAAAAATAATAACGAATTATGCTCACGGACAAATAAATCGAAAAAACAACAACTTTTTTCTGTTGAAGGTGTATTTCGAGTCACGTGACGGGTATTCCACCGTTAGCCGTTATTTTAAAACTTCGGAATATTTTTGTAGCTGCAAAAACATTTCGTACCCATTTATTTCGACCCACGAGGAATCCGATCTTGAAATTTTTAAATGTGAAAAAAAACATTGATCGACTCGACATGGAATTCCCTATACCATTCTTCAATTAAAATGTCTTGCATGATATGAAAAAGAGATCAAGTATAACAAATGCATGTAAGTTTCATTCGTAATCAATATTTAGAGCACAAAGTACCTTAAATTCGGTGGGACTATCCCTTTAACGTGGTGAAAATCAATATATTAAGTTAACAGCTAAAATGTTTTGCGATGACCCTTCAAAACTACCACCTATAAAATTTGATGTTCAATCGTCTGCTCAATTCGCCTACGAACACATGAAAGTTTCTTGAAGGTGTTTTAGTTACTAACAAAACAAACTTTAAAGTATAAAACTTGTAGTAGTCTCAGATTCAAATTCAATCTCTATCTCACTACAACAGTCTGACTATATTAATCTCTACAATGGAACAAGATACCTGTAGTAATTCATATATACAACTTGTGGTATAGTGATAATCAAACATAGGGTCCGAGATAAAGCTTGCATCCCAGAGGGCGCGGGGTGGGGATCCTGACAAAAAGGGCATAGTAACATTTATAAAAGACACTGATTTATGACGTTTGTATTTTTTTCTACAAATACAGTTCATTAACACATATATAAAATGAACGTGTTACATAAAAAAAAAATGCTCTAATTAAAAAATTAAAAGCAACACGTGATCTTTTAAAATTTAACACCTACCCAATCCAGGTCTATATAATTCAATATCCCCAGGCTCGTGCAAAGTTGGTAATAGGCCCGTTCCAGATGGGAAATGTCGGTCCCTATTTCAAACTGCTCATTAAGTATTTTTGTAATCAGTACTAAATACCAAGGGGAGTAGACCCCTCAAAATCCTTGTCCTATGCCAGCTGGCCCACCTGACCACTTCTGTCCGGGCCGGAATATCCCCCTTCTTAACTACAATTTCAGTTATACCAAAACCACAAATGTCAGAAGGTTAACTTGTCATTGGTAATTTAGTTGGGTTAGGTGAAATATTTAATGTGAATCATTACAAGCTGAATAGCGTGTCAAGTTATTGTTAAACACTGGGAACATCCAGCGATGAGTTTCTCACTCGCATCTCACTCTGACAGGCACATGTTTCCGGCAAGTATTTCACAAACGTGCGGTGTAATCATAACAAATTGACAAATTAAAGTTCACCAATGTACAGAATCAAAATAAAAATGCAGGTGAAGGTTGCTAGGTACTCCGATCAAATCTCAGTCGAGGCATGGAATTTTTAATCTCGATAGCGGCTTCAACCCAGAGTGAAGGCTCTGCAAAGCTAAGTGGGTAGGCCTCTTGCATGGAGCAGCAATAACCCGAGAACAAGTACGCCTGTCGCCCTCTTACCGTCCCTTGTAATCACATCGTAGATAATGAGTATCGAGTATGTGATGAGTACGTTCGTCAATTGACCGTACACGTATTAACGTGCACACTCGGTTGAACTACGTTGGCTAAAAGCTATTTAAGTAAAAGTTATACCACGGGGAACCGCCATGAAACATTCTGCACTTAATGTTATTGCTATGTTATTACCTTAATGGATCTTCGTTTAGTAATGATTGGGCAAAGGTTAATATTAATTACTTCTTTCCGGAAGTCAAAAAAGTATAACTATTTACATGTTTACGTTAACAGTATTTGAATCTGTTGCAATAGGAACTGATTGTTTCTTCATAACAATATTTTATTTATTTAACCAAATTTAAGACATTTCAGAATTAATCATTAGAAAAGATAAGCTGTTTCATTGAATAACCAACTATAATCATCTTATACATTCCGGGCCCGCGGAATGCTCTTAAAAGTGGGTGTGAGGGCGAATCTTGACAACCAGCCAACGTGTTAACTACTGGACTCAAAATCCCCCTCATACTCATACAGTTGAGAGATGTTTTATCTCGGTAGTAAATGCATTCAATTTTATTCCGTGAGGAGTCACTAAGTCAAGCAGTGTTTGAGAGGTGGGAAAGGAAAGGACTGCTTTTTAACGACACCCTAGCATGCTGTTTTATTCAAAGGTTATTAGGTGTCAGACATATGATATTTTGCGACAGGTGATTTGAAGGAAACCCCCTACCGCCACATAGGCTCCTCTTTCTGGGTTCTTTTGTATGCGCAACACATACCACGGCCTTTGACAAAGCAGTTGTGGACCACTGTTCGGTGCAAGTGGCGTACACCTACCCATTGAGCCGGTATCGAGATTATAATCCCCATACCTCGACTGAGATTTGATCTCAGTACCTTCCAGCCATGAGAATGAGAGCTTTACAACTACACAACCGTGTGGCTAAATTCTAGAAAATAATTTTCCCCTTGCATAAATGGCATAAGGATATTCGGGGGCAAGATGTAAATGATTGGATTTGGTATAATACACCCAGTACAGACTAGCCCCTGCCAATGTGACTAGACTATAAACTATAATATCTGTCCCTAGTTATTAAACTATGATGTACCTCTTACCTTATCAGTTGAAAAACGTATCCGTGCCGTGTGCAGAATTGAACCCAAGTGCAACACGAGCACACACAGAATGCATGACCTGTTATATATCCAGTTTTAATATCCAGACAGTTACAACTTTGCGCAGTTTCAGAGACTGTCTGACATTGGTTCATTTGAAAATACACAACCTACATAATTACATACGTGTCGTTAGCTGTTCTGCTATTGTTCTAAGGTACCAGTTACACTCGACACATGGTGGTTCAACATAAACGAAAACAGGTAAATCTCGCTACATAGGCGCAAAATATATGAGGGACGAAGAAAGGAAAGGAATGTTTGTTTAACCACACAATGTAACAGGACGTCGTTTAATCAGCGGCTGTTTGCCATTCGTTGTCTTCAGTAGAAACTCCCTACAGCCACATAGGCTACTCATTCAGATTAGACGCAAGGAATCTTTTATATTCGCTTTCCTGTAGACACTGAATCACAGTTTTGAAACCACTGGCTGGAAGGAGTAATCGCTGAAATGGATCCAATGTAGAGGATCAGTACGATGACCTATCACTTGAGGTGGACGCGGTATGTTTGTACTGCTTCCCGCTCCTTAATTTAAATATTTTTCCACATAAAATTCCAGTCCTCCCAAAACAGTTATTCTCGAATATGTATCATCTACTACTGAACTATATCCAAGGTTCATCCCCTATAAATACACTGACAGTTTGTAGCTCATCACGCGGTCAATGTTCTGTCTATAGAAGTAGAATAAGGACAGAACTGACTTGTTTTTGCGTATAAAATATTACGATTTTTATCTGGGCCCTTCAGTCTTGCTAAAGTATATTATCACAACAAAAAGAGGACACTTCTAACATACAGGGTGTCCGAAAATTATTTGATGGGTAAAAAGGACTGGGTGAAAATGGTTAATTTTCACTTCCTTTCACTCAGAAACAAATATTTTTTAAAGAAAACGAGAAAAGGTTGGCCCCAACCTCCTGGAATCTCCCTCTGGATCCGCTACTGGAAAGAGAGAGAGAGAGAGAGAGAGAGAGAGAGAGAGAGAGAGAGAGAGAGAGATACAGAGAGAGAGAGAGAGAGAGAGAGAGAGAGAGAGAGAGAGAGAGAGAGAGAGATTGAAATTCAATTCTTTCAGAAAAAACCGTCTAGTCTTTAACTCTATATAACATTTGTGTAATGTTTTGGGTAGTCATATCCACCAATATCTTGCAAATTGATGTGCAGCTCCTCTGCCACAATTCCCATCTGTACCCGCCTATACACCATGTTAAAGTGAATTTAACAACTTTTCACCAGTACATAACACCATAAACATACCACTTTACAAAATATGCCTTGTTTCATATGGAATTGGCTTTGACAAATATCTTAAAGACTTTGAACCAACAATTGAAGCGGTCACGTTAACCCGGTCAAATTAACCTTTCACTAAGTAATTGTGTGGAGCCACTCTCAGAGAAGGTAAATATTAGTTTGTTTTAGGTCAGAAAGTATTCATGAGATAACCTTTTAGCCTCAGCCATCTCGACATGACACTTTAAATTGTCACTGTTTAAACATTTAAACTTTTTTTTAACACATGGTTAAGAAAGAAAGAAAAGAATGCAAGTGGGATTACATGCGAGGTTTTGGGAGGAGGGGTCGATCCCCTGTTCTAAAAAGAGAATATGTCACAAATTTCCCTGATTCCCGTTGCGCCTCAGTTGCTTCACACACTGGTGACAAACTGAACAACGCCGAATTCTGTTTGTAACACTGTCATCACCAAGATGACGAAGTTCATATACACGCGACAACTGGCAGTTCGTTGTGTAACACCGAACACAACGTCCATACGTACACTGCCATAGCCGACAATCGCTTCCTGGAAGTGAGGGGACGATTCCAGGGGTGGTGTGTAGGGTGGAGGCATGACCCCTAATGTTTTTTTAAGAATCCAGGTTTTTTTTTAAATGTCCTTTCCGGCTAAAACTTTCAAACTATAACAGACCCCCTGTGTACTTCGATATATTTGCGCTAAGTCCACATTATTTATTCATTTTATTTAAATTTTTCTAAGCAAATAGTGGGGAGATGAGGCGGGATAATTATATAGGCATCCTACCCCTGTCGAAATAATGGGGGATGTGTCCCCCGTCACCCAGGATTTACGCTCATGTACACTACATGACCTTGTGACTGGTTGCTAACATGACTACGTGTGTCACAGCATGTTAACCAGTGGTCTGTCACAGCTAGTTAACAAGTGGTCTGTCACAGCATGTTAACCAGTGGTCTGTCACAGCATGTTAACCAGTGGTCTGTCACAGCATGTTAACCAGTGGTCTGTCACAGCATGTTAACCAG
>JAULBS010015786.1:0-10943 GCA_032355785.1 Symmetromphalus regularis | reverse complement strand
AAGAACAAAAATTTATTATTCAATTTCTACTAAAATGCAATACAGCATATATATATATATATATATATATATATATATATATATATATATATATTATGAAAAATAACTAAAGTTGGACCTCACCTTTGCAGCTTCCAAAAAGACACTTTCTGGAATGTGGTGCACTCCACAGCATGTTACTCCAAGAGCTACACCAGGGAAGATGTATGCATTATTACCCTGGCCTGGTTTAAAGGTTTTCCCATTGATTGTGTAATCTGGAAAAGGGCTTCCACTGGCAAACACACATCGACCCTACCGATGGGAAAAAGCAACCAATACAATTGAACTCTCAACAGATTTGGAATATTGTGTTTTACAATTATACTTAAATGCTATACTGAAGGGCACTTACTTCTTCTACATTAGAGGTACTACTTTCAGATCACGAGGTCACGCCTTGGACACAACATCTTATGAGATAAATGGATCGTTTAACAACACTCCGGCACATTGTTTATTCAGCTGTTATTAGGTGTCAGACACATGTTGTTTGACATTTCATAGTCTTTAGAAGAAACCTGCCTCTACCACATGACTTCTCTTTCCAATTAGCAGCAAGGCATCTTTTATATGCACTTTCCCAGACAGGACAGCACATACCATGGCCCTTGATAAACTGATCAGTGCAAGTGGTATACAGCTACCTGCTGAGCCTTGTGAAGCACTTACACTGGATTGCAGCTGGAATCGAGATTAAAAAAATCCCATGCATCCACTGAGATTTTATTCCAGTACCTACCAGCCATGAGTCCGACAGCTTAACCACTGTGCTATAGGTGCCAGTATATATGAGACCTGACAGACAATGTGGTGCTATCATGAAACTGAATGTCTGCTATAATGAAACACAAAACTACTACCTATAAACATAACTATTAATTACTGAGCAACATGAAGAATAATAAGTACATTTATAGACATATTTATATCTTTTTTATAACTTAATGTGTGAATTTATATTGTTCATATTGCATTTAACATGAAACTAACCATATAACTGCAAAGTGTCCCAATGTGAACTGCTCACCTTGCTTTTATATAGTTGTATATATGTGTGAGATTAATAATAGCAATATTATAATAATGTGCAAAACAATAAAAGCACTATTTGAGTAACTTACTTCAGTGAACTTGTATGCCTGCTCGGCTGAACATTCGGATTTTGAAGTTGGGTTACTCAAAGAAAAGATCACTGGTTTATCATTGTTTTTACCCATTGTTCGTAAAATCCTTTCAGTGAATGTTCCAGGCATGGCTGAGGCACCTAGAGAAAAACAACAAATATTTATACACAACTGATAAATCTACATAGCCAACAATTTATGTTGTTAACAATTATCAACATTTACCTATTTGTACAAAACATACAAATTATAACAAATCCTCAAATTGGTATGCATAGAATGTTGATGTTATGAAATTTTAATTCATATACTGGCATTGATATCATCCCCACACTACCATATGGTCTTTGAATGAATAGGAAAATAATGATATCTATATATTGTATACTGAACCACAAAATAAATGCAAACCCGGTTATCTTTTTTAACATTAATTTGGAGGGTTAAAATGACTTATTCCTGAGCCATATTAAAATGTAAAATGCATTATGTGTGTAAGTCATGTGATCATAAATATTTCCCATGACCAATCTTAAAAATTTTGTTGGATACATAATCAGATAATCAAATGGAATAAAACATACAACACAATCCATTTCACTTTTGACATCATCAGTCTTCAAATTATGAAAAGCAACAATAAACTTACTATGGCAGTGAGAATAAACCTGTGCCAAACTTAAACCAAAAGTGTGTGTGTAGCAAATTCCCTGCTCATTTTAATGTCCATTATCAACTTTGCATAATCTCTAGAAGATGTTTAACATGGCAGCATCTAATAGCTCATTACCTATATTTAAACCCAGTTCAGGGCAAGTTTAAAAAAACATTTGAGTAAAAAAACATTAATTTTATCTTCTTGAAATTGCAATTTTCTAACCCCTACAATTTCACAACCACCACTGATTCTATAGTCAGATAGCATTTTTCTGTTGACTATGCCAATAAAGTTCTCATAAATACTGAAGACCTTTACTCTAAAAAATTAACAAGGATAGAAGAAAAAGTTGAAATGATATTATGTTTATTGTGCAATAATTTAAACATCTATGATGGAACAAAATTACTTATTCAAACAAAATGTATGTTTCTTTAATGGTTTAGTATAGATTTAAAAAGGTTGGAATGATAATTTCTTGCTAACATTAAAATACCTACAAATAAATGTGAAAAGTGTTAAATGTGCAAGTGCATAAAACTGCTAGAAGATAGCTGCTAACATGGTAATAGAAACTTACCAATAAGAATTGTTGGTTTTACATCTTCAACAATTTCTTCCAAGTCTGTAAGTGGTTTATAGTCTTTAGCAAATGGCAATTTATTTTCAGAAATGCCTCCTGATTTACGATTCTAAAAATAAAATAAAATAAACAAAAACAAAACAATAAAAATAAGTTTCAACATAAACCTGAAAACAAACTAATTAAATTTTTAGGATTTTGTAAAATTATTATTCTTATTACTTTATGACAATTTTTTTTTTTAATTAACTTTAAATCCATAAGTTTTTATGATGACCATAACTTTTTTGTTGAGTTTCCACATTTGTAATCATAATTTCTATAAGAAAGATGAAAAATGGGCAAATTCCAGTTTCATGCAATATGTTTTTACACAACAAAATGCAAAATTTAGGGAAAGCCAAAAGCAGTCCTTACAAATAGCATCAGGACTGCTGATATACATGTAAATGAAGACATAAAATGAATTCAAGTCAGAATTTGTTGACCTGAAGCAATCTCAACAACATATTTACATGCTTTTCACAGCATTGTTAAAAATCACTTGCTGAAAGCTGCAATCTCTTATAACATCTTTTACAACTGCTTAATATAATTACTACAGTGCAATTTTAATAAACTTGTTTGTCTTCACTATCAATGGATTTCGTCAACTGCCTACAAGCAATTTTCAAAACTTTTGAACAGAAACTGTATTAGACTGAAACCAGCAAATATCCTCCACATACTTTAAGAAATAAGATAATAGCAAGATATGAAAATTACCTTGACAATGAGGCCCTTGGAGTCAACGAGGTAAATTTTCTTCAGAGCTTCTTCATGAGAAATACCTTCCTCTTCCAAGGCCATTGCCAACAGTAAAGCAATTCCAATGGACGCCTGAAGGAGAACATACAGTTAAGCAACAGTAACCAGTAAAAATATTATGGTATATAACAAACTATTATTTAGTAGGTATAGAAAGCTTAAAGTAAAGTTTGTTTTATTTAATGACGCCTCTAGAGCACATTGATTTTTATCTGATCATCGGCTAGTGGACGTCATACATGTGGTCATTCTGACATTGTCTTTAGAGGAAACCCGCTGCAGCCACATCAGCTACTACTTCCGATATGCAGCAAGGGATTATTTATGTGCACTATCCCACAGACAGGACAGCACATACCACAGCCTTTGATAAACCAGCTGTGGATCACTGGTTGGAATGGAAAATAACCCAAACTGCAAATGGGTCCACTGAGAAGAATCGATCCGATGAGCAACCGGTTCACAGGCAGACACACTACTGTTTGAGCTAGATCCCGCTCCTTAGTAGGTATAGAAGTCAGAGGTAACGAATGCATCAGGCTAGGTACAATGGGTCATTTGATTGATCCTCTTCAGTAGACCCATTTGGACCATTTCTCATTCCAGCCTGTGCTCCAGACCTGATATAACAAAAGTTGTTAAAAATAAAAAGATCCTTTGCTGTTAATCAGAAAGAGTAGCCTATGTTGTGGTAATGTTTGTCAATTTCCTTCTGATGACCATGAATCACAAACACTATGTTTGAGACATGATACTCAATGTGCTGATATAGCCAATATTCCTTCTGCTCCAGCATTTAGTGTTTATTTATACTGACATCTGAAATACTTTACCTAGAGCATGCTCATTAATGGCACAAATGTAAGTTGTTTTATCAGGGTTATAATATGCAATGATACATGGCATGCTCACCTTTTCCTAACAGCAAGTAATGTAATTCTTAACATATCCCTTTATCTCTGCTTTATACAGATACAGTTTTAAACATTTTAACACTGTCATTCAGAACTAGTAGTTGATTATTATTACTTAGGAGGCAACAATATTAAACTGATTTTTCTGAATATAACTATGATACAGTAAATGTACACAATGGTTTTTATCAGACCATGTACATTTCTAACACTGAAAATTTTTATTTGTATTTTTACAAAACCAAAGCTACTGGAGTGCAGCATATGGCAGCTATGAATTTATCATGTATTTTGAATCAATGCAAATAGGATACATGTTAAATGCTTCTAATGAATGTCATTTAAGCAATTTCAAGAAACAACACCAAGCATACTAAATTCTGCATACAATGTGCATGTCAAAGCTTAATGATTTTACATATTATTTGTCAGATTGAAATTTTCTAGCAAATTTGAGAAACTGATGGAAAACAGAAATCTCAACATTTCCATCAGGTTTTGAATTAATTTCAAAAGTGTTTAAAATAATGTATGATTAGTGGATGTTTTAGATAACTTATTCTATGTAATTTTACTGAATATATAAATGAAAATAACTGAATAAAATTATTTGTATACATCTAAAAACATAGAACTACTTACTTCCCCTGCACCTTGGAAGAGAAACACATTGTCAGACAATTTTGTGCCCGTCAGTCTCATGGATGCCAATATGCCAGCTGCTGCCACTGATGCTGTGCCTTTAAAAGTGGGACACAACATTAGTGAACCATTATTGCTGTTCTGATATACAAATTTGTTTTATTTGCACTTAAGTCCACTTAATTGCATACCCTACATTTTTCAAAATATTTGATTACATCATTAAAACAAAAAGTTTTTTTTAAATGAATAATAATGTAAAACTTGAGGTTTGGTAAAAAAAAATATAACAAACATCTGATGCTATTTTTGAAACTCATTTTGTGTTAATTTATAATTAGGTTCAAGGTGATCTGCCTTAGTGATATTAAGCTACATGTACTAATTTATTCTTAACTAAAAACCTAAATAGTAGATGAATGTCCTATATTTACAAGAATTTTACGCGATTTAAAAAAACAAAACCAGATTTTGAAGAACTAGCTTAAAAGCCTGTGATGAACAATGGTCAGACAATATCATAGAGAAACAACAGAGAAATTAGGTAAAATTAATTTAAGCTAAAAAATAAATAAAACATTCATATTATCTGTACCTTGGATGTCATCATTAAACATGCAGTACCGATGTCTGTATTTCTGTAAAAATCTAAAAGCATTGTGGTTGGCAAAATCTTCAAACTGTATCAAAACATTTTGTCCAAACCTGTAAAACAATAAAAATTTAAAAATAAAACTTGTTATGGAAATTATTCCAACAGAAAACAACTGCTACAGTGAAATAAAAAAAAGAAGAAGGCATATTTAAAAAACAATTCACAACATTTGATAAAAAACAGACTTTGTAATGTTTCAATACATAAATTGTATCATGTATACTACCAACATTTTCATAAATTATTCACATTTTTGAGGAACGTTTGTTGACTTGCAGTACCAACAATTATAAACCATGACTGATGATACCTTTAACATGGGTTCAACTTTTAACAAAACATTAAAGGTGCACTATAAAATATGTGTCACTGTCATATTTTGCTATTTTTACATGTATTACTGAAAAACAAATATGTTTAGAGGACTGCCACCGTGTACAACTATGACTATTTAAAAGTATACCAAACTAAAGACAGACAGAATAACAATGCACCTCTTGACTGCAGCCTGCAGAAACTCGTCAATAAGAGCATCATACTTCTCTCCCGAAACTCGATCACGGGTCAAACCAATGTACAGTGGATCTGTATGTAATTTCTACAAAATAATTGGGAACAGTTTCCACTTTTAGTGAAATAGCCTAAGTATGACTCAGTGGATTTGCTATTTCAAATGCCAAACAATACATTTATTAATATCAATACTAATAATCTCACCTAACTCGGAAGAACACTTTTATTTTAAATTTACCATAGTCTTGGTATGGAATTAACACTTAAACAGATTAGCTGGCACCCAGCTCACGGGCTGATAAAATTTTAAAAACATTACAGATGGCCTGCTACATTTTCTGCTAGACCAAATGTAAACTCATTCTAGGTTAGTTAGAAAATATATTAATTCCATATCATTAGCCGATTTTAATGTCATTAAACAAATATTCTATCTATCTCAGAAGATATCTGATATATGATATTAGGTACCTTTGTTTGATGAAAAGTTAAAACTGGATTTGTCCACCTAATAAGCATAATGGCTTCTATCAATCTCTCAATGAACTGGAATTGTCCACCTAATAAGCACGATGCCTTCTGATCAATCCCTCAATGAACTGGAATTGTCCACCTAATAAGCAATCATTCCAGATTTACCATGTTTAATACCTAATAAGCACTGATTAAGCAATGCACTAGGGAATTAAAAAAAAAATTCTTTTTCTTTGAGAAAGGCTAAAAACAGTATATTTTAACAAATACAGGTTTAGCTTTCCTGACAAAAATGCATGAGTATATTAATGATTTTGATAATTTAAAGTATATATAAAAAAATTATACCGGACGACATCATTGTAAGTAATTTTTAACCATGCCGAGTTTGTATTAATCTCAACACCCAAACATAATATTCAAATTAAAAATGTATTATTACATCCAGAGTAACATATGTGACAAAAGTACCTTATTATTTGTTCCAACATCGATCATGATTGGTAAACACTGATCTGGTGGAATGCCTCCAAGAGCTGTGTACAGAGAAAGCTTGCCTACAGGGATTCCCATGCCATAGGCACCAAGATCACCAAGACCAAGAATCCTTTCTCCATCTGTCACCACAATTGCCTGTAAGTAGAAAATAACAACTTAACACAATTATAAATGATACTGATTGATTAAAATTGCTATTTAAAACCCCACAATGTTTGTGTTTGTTTTCATAAATATCATCTGTAACAAAAGGAGTACTACAAAAATCATTAGTCCAAGTTTTCAAGTTATGTTATTATAACAAAATTACCTCTGGATAAAAGATGTCATGTAAAATGTAATCCTGATGGGTCATTCCATGTCAGATCAACAAATCGCTTCCACCACTCCGTCTTAGAACTGGCTAAACAAAATATATGTCAAAATATCTATTAAAAAATGATATCCTGAAAATTTTAGCTTAATCGGATAATTTTTCAAATTTTGGCAGAGGTTTGAATTTTTGTGTTTTTGTCAGATTTGTGGCATTTTTTTTGGTGAATATCCACGACACTTTTGATTATCATTTTCAAAACTTCATAAAAGTTGTAATAATTATTGCAGAGCTTTCAAATTTGGTGTTTAAACTAATCAGACAATCGGTAATCCAAATATCTAGTCATATTAAGTGTAAGAGGTGTTGGGAAGAGGTTGTGGTACCATATACCACTTCAACAAATTTTATCAATAATATTTGGTGTCACTTACAAATACGGTCATATCTCTAGGGGTATAGGTCACACAGCTTTGAAACTTCACTGATTCATTCTTCATATATGTGCCATCAACCAGTACAAATATCAGAGATGTGTTCTGCCTACTTTGGATTTTATGATTTATTGAAATGGTCTGTTGATTTGACATGGAATGACCCTGATGTAATCAACTCTATAATGCAATGTAACATATCAAATATACTTAGTACTATTATCATACTATGTTATACAATATATAAACCCAGTATCAGAACAAGTTCTTCCAGGTGGAGAATGACATGTCATTTAATAACTTGCCAAACAGTATGAGGAAAAGCTTAAAGTATGATTTCTATTTAGATTTTAACAAGCTTGAAAAACATAACTAAGATTACCTTAATATCCCTTTCTGGCCAATTGCAAATCATTTCATATAGATGACCAGCATCATTTATTGTCAAAAACAGACCTCTACAAAAGAAAATAAATTTGCTCATCATATTTAAAAAAAAACTATTAAAAACAACTTATGGCATGGGTGCGTAATAAAAGTCTGATTATAAATATTTACTCAACCACTAGTCTGGAAAGCTGCCAGTCACCTCTGATGATAGCATTGCTTTGATGTTTTCACTTATCATTGGGAAATTAACCCTTCCTTGTTTCTCACACATCTGAGCGTTCTCTATTAAGTTAGTTGATATCAACAATAACAAAGCTTGTGGTCTCAGTTTTAGGGAATTGCTTTACTGGCTAATTGCTGCACAAACGTGAGGTCTGGATACTACATATCAAAGGGAGACCATGTGCATTATTTTCATGTCACATTTTAGTCTGACTATCGTCACTTGCATTGTTTTAGGGATGTGTTAATTACATGATTTACAGTATATAGTAAATCAAATTTCTTTAATAGTTAAACATTTTTAAATTAAAAATAATTTCCCTTGAAAGGAACATACATGGGGCAGGCTCAGAGACAAACTAAACACATTTTGTATTTGCTGGGTACATGTTTCCCATGTTTATCAAATTGTGCCTGCTATATATAGGTTGACATGATTTAAATTAGATTAAAATATATGCTCAGCAAACCTGGGTCTCCTGAAAACAAATCCATACTCTTGGCAAGCCTGGCCTACTGTTGGTGTGTATACAATAGGCATCATCAGTTCAACATGCTCAACCAACACTCTGTAAAACAAACGCTCGTTCCGGTCCTGGAGAGACTTCAGATACACATAACGGTCAAGGTCATTACTCCGCTTGTGAAAGTTGGTCATTGCTCGCCTTACTTGATCATCTTGATGTCGAATAGCTGGTGGGATAAGGCCGTGAATGCCCATTAACTGACGCTCTTTCAAAGTGAATGCTGTTCCCTAAAATAAACAAATTTCTGCACTACTTACAATTTGTTTTAGGTACTGAGACAACTTCTAGTAATATCGTGGGTCAGGAGAAGATCAAGATTTCATAGAAGTAGGTAGAAGTAGGTGCACAAGCTATTATGCCAAAGATAGTAGTTAAAAAAAGAAGGAAACTGCAAAAAGGAGATGGGGTATGTGCCAACTTCAATATCTGCAATTGTGGACCCCTGTGTAGAAGTTTTTGAAGAATTGGCATGTGGTTAAATTAAAAATAATATGAAAATATCACAATACCTTTAACATCTCATAAGAAATATTTGAATAAACATTTAATCTTAAGTTTAACTTTTTGTTTGATTGAAAACAAATATTATTATATTTAAAAGAAAATATAAGCTGATCAAGCAAAAGTTGTTCAACTTAAAAGGCATTCTCCTTTTAAATAATACGACTTACAAGAATGATAGTAATGAATGAATGATAACAGTTACAATGTTATACTACAGAATTGGATATTAAAAGTGAGAGACAGAATGTAAAACAAGAGTGAAAGAGAGGGAAGAGAGAAAAATATTTGTGAAAAAGCTATTTTATAGTTATACAATTTGCATACATCTATGGAACTTTTGTTTTATAAATACATTAACATACAAAAATATTTGTTTCGTCACTTAGCTTATCTTTACCATTAAGTATTATAGTATTATTAGTTTTAAATTGATAGGATAAAATTTTTGCAATAAATTGCGAATGATGTAATCACCTTTTGTTCAAAACATTATCTAAAAGGTTTCAAAAACATACAATACCATTATAATCAATACACTTTTAAAAGCTACCTTGTTTATTTTTGGATTTCGGAGAATGTCAATGCCCCGAATTCTTGAGTGATTAATAAGATCCTTTCTTGGAGATTTATTACTTTCTGTCTGAGAAGTCTGAGAAGTGTGGAATGCACCCACTGCACACTGAGGCAACCTGTAAATACAAAATAAAAACAAATCACACAAATCAAATATTTAATAATAAATCATATAACATAACATTCACTGGGGGAATGTGCACCATATTCACAATGGACTGTATCTGTCCTATCTTTTTAGGTATTCCCGTAGTCCACAATATTGGGCTCTAAGACAAAGGATCAGGTTTGTTCTTTCCTGTTACAGTGGTTAATTTTGTTATCATTAAAGTTTCATCAACCATTTCTTATCTTCAAGTCAGATTTAAATTTCCATTTTTGAAAGTATCTTGGCTTCACTGTGTGATATATAACAGTTAGGTTACGGAAGTTAGTGGCCTTCTTTGACAAACTTATCAGCTTTTTTATTGCTTGAACCTCAAAATGTAGTGGGATCTTCTACTAGTTCTAGAGAATCACCTTGCAGTCTGTGGATCCTGAAACAAGTGACATGTAGTTTATTTTCTTTCAAAAACAAATTCATCATAAGCTCTGTCATGGGAATGAAGGCCTGCATTCTGTTCTTTAATTGGACTCAGCTCTCTGACATGAATGGAAAAAAGAGGCTGAGGACCATACAGATTTCTGATACAAGCTCCATATCTACTTTTTTTTATAACATTTTGCTTAGCCATCTAGGTTGTCTTTGGATATCACATGTGGTGCATTTCCATGGTGAGTGCTTTTTTGGGGGGTATAAGTTACTACTAGAAATATTTTTTTATCTGCCTCTCAAAATATTCTGTAGCAAGCAATTTGTGCTGGACATTAAAGCACAAGTGAAATATAATACCGTTTTGGGTTATTGTTCATAAATAGTATCTATAAACATCCACTAAAACAGATGAGATGAAACAAAAATTTATAAATTTTTATTATTATATGTTTTAGACATTTAAATTTTGTCCACGAACAGCAAGGTAAAATGCCATCAAATCCACCATTGCTTATCTCCCCTTTTTCACCGCAAG
>JAULBS010015775.1:0-10944 GCA_032355785.1 Symmetromphalus regularis | reverse complement strand
TTGCTGTTTATAGAAAAGCAGCGGGTTTCGTGTCTCCTACTAACACTAACCTCTGTCTTGGACAGACAGCACAGGAAGCTGAGTTGTGTGCCCAGGACAGCGTGTTTTAACCTTAATTGGATATAAGCACGAAAATAAATACAACCAACCAACCAATATTTGGAAATTATGTTACGCAGTCAAAGTGTGAGCCATTCTCTGGTGGGTTTTGAAAGATGCTCTTCAACTTGAGAGTTTGATATTCTACCACTGGACCTGTGAGACTGACTCAAATCACAATACAATACAATACAACAGTGTTAAATTTTCACAAAATGTTTTAAGTGCATTGGTTTTAGACTAACAGCTATGTAAATCCTTCCCTATAAGTGACTGTACAATTGTTCTTACCAGGTTTTATGTAACAGAAGGCTGCTGCTTCACTAAGTGGAGAACAATCAGTGACTTGTCCCCACGTCGTGTTCTTACAGTCCTCCAACAAGTCTTCGTTTCCAGTACAATCAACATCGGAAATCCACCGAATATGGTCCACTATTTTGTTTCGCTGATTCATGTAGTGCTTGTACGCAAAGCCGCCATTTTGAAATCCAGCTTCTTTGCAGACGACTTTAGCGTCATAGTCATCAAAGCCATTTGAACAGATGTATCCTTCTTGTGTGAAATACTTGACAGAGACTCTGCCCCGTGTGCTGTTGTCCAACTTTAATATGTAGGCTGGTGAATAAAAATACACATGTTATAAAGAAACGGAAATAGTTTAAGAATAAAGAAAAAGATAATGTTTCTGATGCCATTACAGTGTGCACTTTTTCATGTAAGGTTGCTCTTTTTCTTTTCTTTTTACTTATCATCGTCGTCGTTGTTGTTATCGTCGTTATCATCATTATCATCATCATCATCATTATATCAAACAAAACATGCACAAAGATTTTGAGGATTGTAGACATGAGTTTAATATCGATTTTTGATATTTATGAGAAATAGAGTTAAGCGTAAAAATTACACAGACATTAGACACTACCAGAAATTAATAGCTATGTTTCGCTTATTAATGAAGAAAGAAACAAATAAACAATGTAAAAAGAACTTTAAAACGAAAACAAGGATAATAAAGGAAGAATAAAATTTAAAAAAAGAAGTATAAAAGAATTCGTGTGAAAGGACGAAAGAAATAATGGAGGACGAAAACAAAGAAAGAAGAAAGAAAATGATGGAATGAATAACCGAAAGGGTTCATCAAATTTTAAGAGCAGACAAAACGTACTCTGTTCCCGGACCCCCTATCCCCTGACACCCCCACCCCCTCCCAAAAAACCCAAAACAAACAAGTGTACAAACTGAAAAGGAAAAAAATGATGATTTCGCTGCCGAGTTTCAGGTGTTTTATTAAAGGCAAGCAAAATTCTGACAGAGACTTTCTGAGCTTTATATATTTAGGACTACACTGTATCAATTGCGTATAACTTTTCTTTTTAAAAATCAACTGTTGTTCGCAGTTGATTCATGAGAAAAGGTGACTCTGAAATGCTTGTAAATCTATTTCACCACGTTTTAACTATTTCGATGCTTCCGAAATAGTATTATTGTCATTTCATATTATTTTGAAAAGTGTACATCTTCCTTTAACCCCCTCCCCTTCCCCCAAAGTACGTTTTGTACGATTATGAAAATGAAGAAAAAAATTGATTACCTCTAAGAAGAAAACATATACTAACCACCAGAGTTGTCCGTGATGTTGGAACAGACGACTGACGCGTAATGGTGAGAATCACAGGCTTTGAAAGACAGTTGATGACTGCAGTTCAGTAGTGACGTCTCCGTCCCATCACACTTCACATTCGAGATGGCCACGTTTCGGTCAATGATGCCAAACGACGAGCAACAAACGGATTTGCCAGACACGTACCCCATCTCACGACAGACGACAGTTGCCTCCTTGTCACCAAAACCATCTGCGCAGACGAGAGTGTAGGAAAATCCTGTCCATATTTCAATAGCGCCAAACTCGGGTTTTGGTTCCAAGCGAACTGAAAACAAATAGCCCGCTTTACATAAATTTTGAACAAAACAAAACCTAGAACATTCCAAGCATAGAAACTGTTATGAATATATAATTTATCTATCAAATAGTAGTTTTTTATCTGTACATACATGTACTATACACTGACATGTCAATACAACGATTATTTATTTATTTTGTTTGTTTGTTTGTTTGTTTGTTTGTATGTTTGTTTGTTTGATGATCACCTCTAGGAAAGCAGTAGACTCCGGCGTCATTGTCATGATCCATACAGTATCGGGCGCTGTTATTCCATCCACGATTCGGACAGGAAAATATCGATTCATCGTCCATCCGGCACCGCATGTCATCCATGTACACCGGCCCGTTTCCACGTCCGTATCTGGATCTAGCGTATGCTATTCCCTCCACAAAGCCGAGCTGGCGGCAAAGAGCACGTGCATCGTATCTTGACCACGCGTAGTCACACACACTTCCCCATTCTCCATCATACTGTACTTCAACTCGTCCAAAATTCTTACCTCCATCAGCTAGTCTAACAGTCACACCTAAAAGTAAATATATAAAGGTTGGAAGAAGAACGTTTGGAATGTGGTGTTTAAAGGTATTTTTGAAAGATTTTGACATAGATGGGGAGTCCAAAGTTAGTTAAGATTAAATTATAATGGGAACAACTTGTGCCTGAAGAGGGGTGCAAACCACCTGGATTCCCTGCTCGATCTGCCTGCGATTAAATCCACACAAGTCGCGTATGCACGATTTTTGAACGTGGGGTGGGAGGGGGGAGGTGTCCAAATGTGATGGGTGAATAGGACTGGGGGGAAATGGTTAATTTTTACGTCCTTCGACTCGGAAAATATATGTAAAAAACAAACACATTCGTCAAAAGGGAAGTTCAGGACCCCCTGGACCCCCCTGGATCCGCTATTGCATACCATGATAAATATCTATCTACTGTCGCCACAGGAGCGGATGCAAGATTTCTGAAAGGGGGATCCCAATGTGATGGGTCATGGTTAATGGTCACGTCATTCCACCTTAAAAGGTAAAAAAAAATAAAGTGGATTCGCTACTGTTGCCTACATTAAATTTATTAATTAAAACCAATCTCAAAAGTTAATATACGATTATGTAATTCACATAAATACCCATTTAATATATACTCGTCATGGTATCCCTTGTCTCGTTCCTATGGCAACACGTTTATACACACCTGTACTGGAATAACACAGGACTCCAGCTGAAGTCTGGGAATTTCTACATCTCTTACTGACGGTGCTGTTCATGGGGCACTTGATCAAACTGTCTTCCTTGCCCGTACAGTTCACGTCAGAGAACCACACCAAGTCGTAAAGGCTGGAGCTGGTCGTTCCATACTTAATCCCTCCAGTAAATCCTTTTTCCCTGCACAGGACGTCAGCGTCTGTGTCATTCCAGTTCACCTCACAGATCGTCCCATTCAGACCGTACCTCTCCACCAGCACCCGACCATGCTTGCCGTGCTGTATGGTAAATTTTACATCTGAAATACATGTAGTAAGATATGGTAAATTTGACATTTGAAATATATGTGTTAAAATATTGTAAATTTGACATCTGAAATACATATAGTATTGTAAAGTTGACATCTGAAATATATGACTAAGATATAGTGAATTTGACATCTGGAATACATATAGTAAGATATAAAAAATTTGACATCTTAAATACATTATTACCTCCGAAATATGTGTTAAAATATGGTAAATTTGATATCTTAAATGTCTTTGTTAAGATATGGTAAATTTGATGTATCAGATTTATGTATTTAGAGCTGATAATTATCGAAAGGTTCCATCTATAATATTTGAATGTGCTGTTTCTCAAAAACATAACTTTTTGATTGCATTTGTGTTAAGAATATTATTATTATTAGCAGCAGCAGCAACAGTAGCAGTAGCAGCAGTAGTAGTAGTAGTAGTAGTAGTAGTAGCAACAGCAGCAGTAGTAGTAGCAACAGCAGTAGTAGTAGTAGTAGTAGTAGCAGTAGTAGTAGTAGTAGTAGTAGTAGTAGTAGTAGTAGTAGTAATTGTAGTTGTTGTTGTAGTACTAGTAGTAATAGTAGTAATATTAGCCATAGTAGAAGTAATAGACGTTTTATATATAAACAGAAATGTTGGAGCTTCAGTACCTGAACTCGAAGTTTCTTCAAAGCATAGAACTCTCGCCTGTCCCGCCTTGAATGGACAGATTGCCTTGGAATATGAGCAGTTCACTAGACTGGGTTCGTCTCCCTTGCACTGTATCCCAGTGACGTAATTAGGATAACGCACAGACCTCGTCACTCGAAGAATCTTTGATCTTGAAAACCCCATAGCCCGACAGGCTACTTTGGAATCCGCCTCATCGAATGCGTCTGCGCAGACGGGATTCCAGGTATTTCTGGTTTTCATGCTCAGCCTTCCCACTGCCATATTTTTCCCAACAGTTCCATGTCTCACTCGAACTGAAAATAATTTATTTTATATGTATTCATGTGGGGGTTTTTTCGTTTTTTTTTTTTAGTTTCATTCAATCTGGGTTACGTCACTGTTGGCGCCAATTATTATTTATCGTTATTATCAAGAATCATTTCCAGCTTTTGCTATTGTTTTTGTCTTTCATTTTTAGTCTTGCATGAAACAATATATTACATTAATATACAGAAGGTCCAAATGTTCATGCCTCCCAATATATTTTTCAAAAAGAGGTGAGCGTATTTTCTACCATACATCTCTATAATTCCACTAAACGCACTCGCTCACTTAATATTAAAACATCTCAACTCTCCTGTTACATTAGATCCATTTGGTCTATTTCACGTTCCAGCCAGTGATCCATGACTGGTATAAAAAAGGCAGTGGAACGCGTTGTCCCGTTTGTGAAAAAAGTGAATATAAATGAGCCCTTGATAATAATCAGAAAGACTATCCTACATGACTGAAGCGGGTTTCTTCTCTTAACCATGTGTCACAAATACCTTTTGAGTTTAGCTGCTGATTAATCAAAGTTTGGGTATCGTTTAACAAAAAATCCTTTATTTCTTGATATTACATAACAAGAAAGAAATATAAAATATATCTACCATTTGAAAAGCAGAAAACGCCAGCATCCTGAGCATCTTCGGCAAGACACTGTTCTCCGACAGGGGCGGGCCAGCCAGCATTCACACAGCGAAACAGAGACTCCTCCCTACCAGAACACTTCACCTGGGACATGTACACGCTAGAGCTGCCTTTTGGATACCTACAGAGAACATATATATAATCATCATCAATGTAATACAGTCAACACAGAGACTCCTCCCTACCAGAACACTTCACCTGGGACATGTACATGCTAGAGCTGCCTTTTGGATACCTACAGAGAACAGATATCGTCATCATTAATGTAATACAGTCAACACAGAGACTCCTCCCTACCAGAACACTTCACCTGTGATATGTACACGCTAGAGCTGCCTTTTGGATACCTACAGGGAAGATATATAATCATTATCAATGTAACACAGTCAACACAGAGACTCCTTTCTACTAGGACACTTCACCTGTGATATGTACACGCTAGAGCTGCCTTTTGGATACCTACAGGGAAGATATATATTCATTATCAATGTAACACAGTCAACACAGAGACTCCTTTCTACCACGACACTTCACCTGTGACATGTACACGCTAGAGCTGCCTTTTGGATACCTACAGAGAGATGTCACCATTATAAATATAATACAGTCAACACAGAGACTCTTCCCTACCAGGATATTTCATTTAGAAAATGTACAAACTAGGGCTGCCTTTTGGATACCTATAAACAAATATCATCATTGTGACTGTAATACAATCACATATGAAGACGTCAATGGCAAAACGATCAAAGTCATATTGAAGTCAAAAACTGACAAAAATGATAATGAATGATATCACTTGATTGTTTTTCCATAGACTGTCATTTTCTGACCACGTATTTAAGAAGGATTGATTGTTCTGCATGTATAGGAACATTTGAAAACAAACGTTTTCGCTTTATAAATACTCTGGAAACAATGAAATAAAGTACTAACATTTCAATAAAAGCGTAAACTGGCTATAAAAGAAAACATTTTGATTACAAATATGAGAATATGTCTATAGGGTTTTTCAATGTACAGCGAATACCAGATGTCTTTCAAATACCATCTGTTACACACATTGATTACTAGATCTATTGCAATTGCCATATATATTGCAGTAGTATGTCATATTTTGGAAATGTGTGACTATGATCGTTTTGTTGTTGACGTTTTCATATGGATTACAGCTATAATGCAGTCATCAAAGGCTTAACGCAGAAGAAGAAGAATATCTCAATACAAGACAGTGTTAATGAACATTTTTAAAAGGTATTACAAAATGCACCGAAGAATGTACAGACAACACCAGTAAATTACTTACACAAAATATAAACTGAAGGAATGCAAATATAACTTACTTAAGGGCGACGCCGTAGCTGAAACCCAACTGACTGCATGCAACCCTGGCGTCGTAGTTGCCCCACCCGTCAGCACAGATGCGCCCTGCATCCCCGTTTATGACAGCTTCTACGCGACCTTTGTTCTGCCCCGGGGGTGACAGCTGGATTTTGGGAGCTGTAAGTAAACAAGTATTAACTGTAATTTCAATATAAATTGGAATTAAAAAGTAAAACGATGCACGTTAGTAGTTACAGAAGACAGCGTTAAGTTTTCGCTGTATAAATACTCTGGAAACAATGAAATAAAGTACTAAAATTTCTATAAAAGTGTAAACTGGTTATAAAAGACAACATTTTGATTAAAAACATGAGTCAATATGTTTATAGGGTTTTTCAATGTATAGCGAATACCAGATGTCTTGCAAAATACCATGTGTTAGACATAATTGGCAATGCACAGTGATTACTAGATTGCAATTATCATGTGCTAGACAAATAATCGGCAATGCACAGTGATTACTAGATTGCAATTATCATGTGCTAGACACATAATGGCAATGATTAAACTGTGTGGGGAGGTGTCTTTAAACAGGGTCTGATAGAGAGAAGCACAACGGAACTGAGTCTTCTGGAAATCATTATATAGTATTTGTAAATCATTGTCAGGGCAAGATTTTAAAACAAATTGTCAAGGAGGAGGACAGTTAAAAAGGAAATCCGAGAGGGGCTGCTGGGAAAGCTGGTAAAAGACAGACATCAGTGGCGATCTCTGTTTACAGCCTTATACGCTTCTTAGTAAAATGACGATTAAGTAAGTAATTAAGTTAGTAAATTATTGTCAGCCATACATTGCCCCCTCCACACCGGTTATAGAGTGTTCCATTTGGCAATGGACTCTCGACTCGGCCCTCGACTCGGCCTATATTACTATAGACACATTGCGCCAACTGCTGAGGGGTCATTAAATAAATATTTATCAATCTATCTTTCTGTTTATTAGTCTTACCTTCTGTTTTGTAACAGAGAACTCCAGCCGCCTGGTGTCTGTCGCATATTTCTGAGCCCGTTGCGCAGTCGTCAAGCGACGATTCGTTGCCCTTGCATTTCACTTCACGAATAAAGAACGGTCCGACAAGTTGACCGCCATATTTATACGATATTCCACTAGTGTATCTGGAAAGAATAAAACAAAACGGGCTTGAAGTACGTACGACAAAACTTGTTACCGCTTGCAAAACACACATCTGTACAAGAAATAGTATAAGGGATATTTTTACAAAGCAGTGATGTCGTGCATATGTTAGTTATTGTTATATTGATGATATCGAGTTGTAAATGAACTCGTTTACATTTGGTTTACTGAAAATGACGTCATATCAAAACAATTAAGAAATAAAAACCATCTAATTACTTTTGAAACCTGTCTCTTTATAAGGAAGTTTAAGGAACATTTTTTTCAAATCTATGATTGCATACATTCATGAATCACAGCCAAAATAGAGATAATATCAGGTCATAACGGAACATGCAAATTACTAAAAATAGCCAATGATTACAGGAATAATCGTGTTTTCTACGTAAGACCAAAAAAACAAATATTAAAAGGAATATAAATTTTTGGTTAGGTTTTTAAAACTTTTTTTAATTATAAAGAATTAGAAACTCACCCAACAATTTACATGTAACACAAAACGGGAACATCACTGTTGCAAATAAAGTATTGAGATTTGTAAATAGTTAACCATACAAAGCAGTTGGGTGAATCGGAAATATCGCCAACTCAATTTCTTTGAATCCATAATCTGCCACAAATATTTCAAACATCTTTAGCATTTATTACCAGGATTTAGTTCTTTTTTAATTATAAGCCAAACATACCCAAGTTGCTTGCAGAGAACGGAGGCTGCCTTGTCGTCCCAGAATGTATCACAGACATATCCCCAGGTCTGGTGTTGAAATACACGGACACGTCCGGAGGCTTGGTTGCTGTCTACAGTTGTGCCAGCTTCCAATTTGTACTTCTGTGCTGTGAAGAGAACAAGTATATCGTGAATTAGTTTTGTTTTGTCAGTATTCGTTGAATTGTTGTGTATAGAAAATGTCAGCTATATGCTGTGTAATCAGACATGTACGACGTTGATGCCCACGTTACGGGAACGATAGATAGAAAAGTAGAGGGAGAGCTACCGTTTGAAGTGTGATGGTTTGTCGGATCCTCTTCAGAAAACGCAGTTGGGCTATTTCACGTTCCAGTCAGTGGCACACAAATGATGTAACACAATTTCTGGTCTTTTGTCCTGTTTGTGGGAAAGTGCATATAAAAGATCCCTAGATCCCATTCGGAGCGAGTAGCCTATGTGGCGGTAGCTGGTTTCCTCTGTAGATCATGATTGGAAATACTACGTATGTTTGGAACTTGAGTAAACGTTTGGGTATCGTTAAAAACATTTTTCTTTACAGCATGAGAATATTACAAGTAGTAGATTTTGTTTGTTTACAATAGCTGAATTTAAAAACGTGACGCCATTTGTGTTAACTGTGATAAGAGTGTGTTGAATGCAGAAGCATCACTGAAAGATCCACACAATTCATGTCATGTGTATTTACAAATGAAAGGACTGCTTGTTTAACGACATCCCATTTGATTGGTTAATATTTGAGACTCATGGTCTTCAGAAGAAACTCGCTACCATAATATAACTGTAACGGATCCAGGGGTGTCCAGTGGTCCGGACCACCCACCCACCTTTTCTCGTGGTTTTTTTTTTTTTTTTTTGTATGTGAGTTTTTTCATATTTTACGAATGGAAGGTTGTGAAAATTAACCATTACCCATCCCATTTGGACTCCCCCACCACCCCTTTCAGAAATCCTGCATCCAAACCTGCATAGCGTAGATTATGACTATATTAAGTAATGAAAAGCTATATTATCATTTATAATACAATACTTCTATGCAAAGTTTATTCAAATTAGCAATTTTTCTCACCCTGCGTTATTTTAATATCAAAACAGCTCACTGACGCATAAGCCAATGACGAAGGGAGGCAACTTGTGTTGTTACGGTCGTATGTACAGTTCAATAGAGTTGTCTCATTTCCCGCGCAAGTCATATTTCGTCTGATTTGGGAACCAGCCTGCTTGCCAAAAACAGCCAATGGGAGAGCCTCTCCGTATTTGAATCCCAACTCATGGCAGACAACAGTTGCTTCAGTGTTTCCGAACCTAATTTTACCGCATACAGTTTTCCATCTTCTGTCGTCATATATCTGTACCACGCCTACATCGTGTGTCCCAGGGGACAGTCTAACTGTAAAGAAATGATACATTGATAGTTCTAAGAAAACGCCCAAACACAGTTACTAATACAAAATTAATTAGTAAGTTTCTAAATATTACTAATAACATTGTGTATATATATATATATGACTAAAAGCGTTTACGAACCATTGTCAAACATAGGCGTACGAGACGGGGAGCAGGGGGATTCTATGAGGTCCGCCCCTCCATACAGTCATCGGCCATTAATTTTTATTTTCTCCATTGTAATTTTGTCGTAACTAGCTTTGTATCCCCATACTCCAATATTAAAAATCTTAAATTATTATTGTGTCCCTTTCCAAAATGTCCGCGTCCGCCCTTGGTAATCATATTATAAAACGTTTGAAGGCATGGGCGTAAATCCTGGGACGGAAGGACACATCCCCCACTTTACAGACGGGGGAATGCCTATATAATTATCCCCACCCCACTTTTAGCTTGAAATAAAATGCCTGTAATAATCTTTTCCAGTATTTCTCTTTATGATTTCAAAATAACACTTAGCCATGTGGTCTTAGCGCAAATATACAGATGTGCACAGTATTTCTCTTTATGATTTTAAAATAGCACTTAGCCATGTGGTCTTAGCCCAAATATACCGAAGTGCACAGGGGATCTATTATAGTTTGAAGGTTTTAGCCAGAAAAGGCATTTCAAAAACCTTATTTTAAAAAACAAATTATATGGCATGCCTCCATCAAACCCCTGGCTTCGTCCCTCACACATACGTCCAGGTACCTCGCCAGCTCTGTCCATCCCCACTTCTAGGAAGCTACTTTCACCCATGTTTGAAGGTCTTCATCCTTGTGTGAATAATCCCCAAAAATAGATGCTTACTTTGTGTATGTTTTTCCTTTCACGTTTTATAACTCTGGCAAACTTTGAATTCAGTGACTTGCCAAATAAAATTCGGTGAGCTTCAATAAGCCATTTAATAAATAACGGTAAATAGAATACAAAATGATGTTAACCATTTTTGTAGCATCTGACTCCAGCATCTCGACTGTGGTCTTGGCATCCTGTGCTGACTTTACCCCATCCGTCGTTCTTACACATAAACAGAGAGTTGTGACCATACCCACACTGTAACAAACCACATTACATAAATAAATAAAACATTTTCTATAAATTATAAT
>JAULBS010015764.1:0-10944 GCA_032355785.1 Symmetromphalus regularis | reverse complement strand
GGATTTTGTCTTGAGGGGATTATGTCCTGAGGGGATTTTGTCCGAGGGGATTATGTCCTGAGGGGATTATGTCCGAGTGGATTATGTCCGTCTATCGAAAACTATATATAATAAAAGACACACGAAACGGCAATACAGAATATGATTATTTTCAAATTAACAATAAATATCAAAAACACTATGAACCACATAAAAAAAACTAAAGGTGAGCAATTGTCCTATTTCTCACAGTGAACAACTGTCCGGTGAGGTATTGACCAGTGAGGTATTGTCCGGTGAGCAATTGTCTTACATTCGAATTACATACTCCCCATAGCATACACACTAATTAACCTGGCCGTTGATGGTGTACAACTAATAATAATAATATTGATAACAGTAACAGTAATAATAATAAATAAATAAAGAAAGAAATGTTTATATCAGAAGACTACTCTTTGTAATTAGAATTAATTTATTTAATTTGTTTTATTATTTTATGTCCATCATCATTATGTATGGGGACATGAAGGGGGAAAAAACAACGAAAAATAAAAAGGGTCGTATCATATAAAAACTTAATCTTACCTATTTATATAATTCAACTCCAAAACAAAGAAAACAACAATTCTAATAACCATCACAACGACCAACGACCAAAGAAAACATATTGGTAACGTTACTACGAAAACGTCACAATGGAATCGTTATGACGTCATGAAGCTGATACCTATAAACGCGTTGCTAAAGGAAACAGATAAGGGAGATAACTTTATTGGAGTTACCATCTTTCTAGGTTTTTGGTGCTGACTAAAAATATATATAAAATATATAAACAATCGTAGTCATATCATACTATAACATGCATGTGTACATGTTTTAAGTGGTTCCCAGAGCGTCAATACGGCTTTAAAAGTGAGGGAGACAAACTACTTGTCATTTTAAATAAATAAAGTAATTAAATTAGTTGGGTTTTAATAATATATATATATATATATATATATATATATATATATATATATGCAGTCAAACCTGCCTAAGCGGCCACCTGTATTAAACCGCTATTTATATTTTCTCCCAAATGAGCTAATATTGTATTAAGCGGCTGCCTGTTTTAAGAGGTCACGTTTTTTCACTCCCTTGGATGGCTTTTTGGTACTAACTAAAAATCTATAAAATAAATAAATAAACCAACAAACTAATTAATTATTATTAATAATAATAATGTAAAAAAGTGTAAGGTTTGTTATATTTCTTTTTAAAAATGTTATCTTTGTTATGTATGTAGTTTGAAAGATATTTTCCTCTTTTCTGTGTGTTATTTTTTTTATTTTTTTTTATTTTTATTATTATAGTATTTTTTTTTTGCTTGTTGCCAGTAATACTTTTACTTTTATTTATTTTAAAAAATATATAATTCTTGTTTGTTTGTACATCTCCGTCTGCATAATTATATATCCTGGCTCCTGAGATATAAGACATTGCGTACAAGAGTAAACAAATAAAAGGATTTCTTTTTAAAGTATTCATATGTTGTGTTTATATTTAATATATAACACATTTTCCTCAAAATATGATTTTGATATATGTATCTGAACATGTATAGGCACGGCGGAACAGAAGTGGCTGTAGGGCGCTAGAATCCCCCAACCCCCCCCCCCCCACCCCACCCCACCTAGTAATTCTCAATCAAGCATAACCTCGTATCCACTTGAAACTCGGCTCTTCGATTTGTTAGTCCTCCCCCCAATATCTTTGTTAGACACCCGCCCCCAATGTTCACCTGCTTCCGCCGTGCCTGCATGTTGTATCTTATACTTGTTACCAAAATTGACCTTTTTGATTTAGTAACACCAGGATATATAATATTACGTGTTATTTGTCATGGCGTGCCTTAAGCAAGCAATTAGTGCCAGACACAAAGATCATTTATAGCGGTGTTTATTGGCAGTGAATGATGTAACGCAGATCTCTGCACTGCCCCATGCAGTGTAAATACGACAAATAACCCGTGTTATTTCTGTAGCCATGTGTCAGTTGCTGCATTATAGTTGTGTAAATACAGGCGACTGGTACGTGTCATGTCTACTGATTACTCTTGTCAGCGTGTCTTCTGGGAGTCCATGGTAGGAGTCATGAGACATGATGGCTGCCCAACTCCTCAGCATTGAGTGATTTTATTTTGAGGAAATCGAAAATTATGTTATGTGTATGATTGCAAGTTAGAGTAAATATACTATCAAAAAAATAAAATGATAAATAAATACATAAAACGATGACGACGACGACGATGATGATGATAATGATGATAGAATAATTTAAGAAGCACACAACTTTATATTTATTTATATACAGTTAAATTTCGTTGGCTCGAACACCCCCGGGGCCCCAAAAATTATATATAACTATCGGTGAGCAAATTCTGGCATATTATCACCAAATTAGATTTACATTTTGTGTACAATTAAAAGAAAAACATTTCATAAAAAATTAATTAACTTTTTACTCTGGGTAAAAGGAACATAACGACATAATTGATGACAAATGCAGTGTAATGGATGTGATTTGCTGATGTACCTTCATCTCTTGCAGATCAGCTGTCACTAGTGAGAACAGTTGACATTGCTTTGCTTGTAAAACGGGTCGCGTATTTGCAAATCTTTTAAAGTCTGGACTTAAATCTCTAAAATCAGGAGATTTCAATGTCACGATAACCCCATACAAATTGAAGTTGAGATTATGCATATGCCGACTTCAGGTTTTATAATGACAGGCACAGCAACTGGTATAGCTACAGTGTTCAAGACAGTACGGGATGTAATGATATCCTGTTCTTCTCTCATCTAGCATGCTGATTATACTTTTCAAAAATGGTAAATCGTATGCCATTTTTGATATTGTGATACATTTTGCAGGTATTTTTACAGAAATTACATTGAAGCGCATAATTATAAAAATATATGGTGGTGTGCGCCCTTAGCAACCGACATTTAGACCTCATGTTACTGGACATACAGAACCCACTTACTTTCCGTTTTATATTTGCTTATTGATCATGTTGAAATTTTGCACAAAACACAATTGAGAAAATATCCACTGCAAAATAGATACTGTGGACAAATAGTATCCACGGCATTTTCCACGGTAATTTTAGCGTGTAAAGTATACTTTATTTTTAATAATAAGAAAAACAAACACCTTCAATAAAAATAAGAAGAATGAAAAATAACACGGGTATCTCCACGGCAATTCGGATCGCCGCGGGCAATTTCAGGGGTTGAAACATCGTCCTTTGTGTTCGACTACCTCTAGACGATAAACCGTGTTTAGATTTAGTACATGAACATATTTCCTTGGCTTGGATGCACTCTATAGACCAAACACATTCTCGGCATTGAACCCTTCAGTGCAAGTGTACAGTAACATTATTTGCTTTAAAAACTTCCCAAGTGATCGAACGTCATCGTGAGATATTGCGCACTTGGTCTGAATGACAGACTGTCAGAGGGGAAACCTTTTCTGTTCATTACTTAGGGGATGGCAACGCGAGAATGGAGCAATTACCACTGATTGATTGCTTTGTTTGAACGCGTGATCATATGACTGTTAAGAAGATGCCGATAAATTGGATCGCCATTTCGGGCGGCACGGAAACAGAACCGCTCTGATTGTCCGAGCGGTGTTCGATGACCAGGGCACAGATAAGAAAGTGATAACACTGATTTATTTACCTCACGTAAAGAGGACTGAGGACGAACCGTGTCGTCATGTGACATGTAGTGCACCTAATTTCATAGGGAGGGCGTTATATCAAACCTGCAATCTGATGGAACACATAGAGAGATGGACTCTATGATGTCAGTTCGTTGCTATATTATGTTTTGTTGTTATTTGAAGACACCACCAGAACACATTGATTTAGTCACCATCGGCTGTTGGATGTCAAACATTTCGTAATTTTGACACATAGTAATCAGAGGAAACCCGCTATTTTTTTTTCATTAGAGTAAAGTATCTTTTATATGCAATTTGCAATAGCAACACATACCACGGCTTTTGATATACAAGTGTTTGGGTACAATTAAAGACTGGAGTAAACTAATCCACCGAATGGGTTTGATCCTACTACCATAGCATCTCAGGCAAATTATTTACCTGCTGAGCTAGATTCCCAGTATAGTATGGGGTTTCACAGCCAGTGTTCTTGCTACCAATATCAGGGGCGTTGGAACGAAATTTATATTGGGGGTGGGGCTGCTCCCTTTCTGAACATCAGAATTTGCCAGTGACTAATTCAACGATGAATACAAACACATATTTATGGGAATTATTGGGGAGGCTACAGCTCCTAGCCCACTCCTCTCCCCGGCCCCAACGTCCCTGAAAATACGATGCAAATGCACAGCAGCAGTTAAGTGACTCGTTTTATTAGTTGTATTTTAACATTGATTGACAGCTGAGCATGCTTGTGTTTGAGAGAGAGAGAGAGAGAGAGAGAGAGAGAGAGAGAGAGAGAGAGAGAGAGAAAGAAAGAGAGACAGAGAGATAGAAATAGAGACAGAGAGGAGACACTTCCCTCAATAACAACTGATTGATGAGAGCAGTATTTGCTTTTCATAAAATAGAAATCTTGTGTCAATCTAGAATAAATCTTGTTTTCTTCAACAGTCGGTAACGATGCGAATCTTTCATTTTACTGAACATGACATTTATAGGTTTTTTAAAAAATACATTCTTCTCCATCCAATCTTTACTGTATAGAATCTGTATTCCGAAAACTTCTACCAGAAGTGCAATCAATATAAATGTGATAGGTTTTAAATCAAATCAAAGCACTGTGCTGCCAAATATCTCTCTGGAATCTTGGAATGTGCGATGTCAAAGTAAGTATTACACAATACATCATTTTAGTTAGTGAGGCGGCATATCGAGAAATGTTTTTCAAAGCTTTCTAAAGATCGTCAGTGGTATATAACGTATAACTCCTATACACCGCAGATTTATATGATGTATCAGGACTTTGACCTGACTAAGTTATCCAAGACGTAGCGAGTCTGTTTCCGACTTCTTGAAATGAATTATGACAGAGCGGTACCCTGCAGAGTGGGGGTTGGCATGGAGCGGTACCCTGCAGAGTGGGGGTTGGCATGGAGCGGTACCCTGCAGAGTGGGGGTTGGCATGGAGCTGTACCCTGCATGGTGGGGGTGGGCATGGAGCAGAATCTTTTTTTAGCATACACATCTCAGGGTTTAATTTCTGTAGTGTTTCATTCCATATATTTTGTATATCACACGCTCAGGCTATATTCTAGAGTCTATACTATGTTAAATATCGTTACAAAAAAAAGTGCCCCCTCCCCCCGCCTAAAATTTTGCTCAGGGTAAGGCCCTGTATAAAACAAACTATAACAAACATCAGCTGTAACGAAACTGAAATAGCTATACAAAAATAATCTTAAAAACTCTTACAGGAAATACAAGTCTTGCATTTAACCAAAATTCTATTGACAACCAGAGTAACATTTCTTAATAAAGTAATAGAAGCAAAATTTCAAACAACTGTGCCAATATCTGTGTGGAGCCGTCCAAAGAATATCATTGTCAGTATCATTTCAACGACTTACATCATATTTAAACTGACAACCCTCTGATTCCCACAAAATGACATTTGTATTTTTTTATTTCTATTTTATATATCAACAAGTACCAAGTGTCATTAGTGTAATAATTGTTATGCTATAGTGTACTAATTGTTATGCTAAAAAGATTTTTTTTTTTTTAAATAATGAAATGAGAGTATAAACTATAGTATTTTTTTACCAATAATCTCTCTACATTTATCCACCAATCACAGTAGCGGTTACATTTTCTTCGTAAAGATTTGCAGCTCGAACTCCGACCCACGAATCACGTAATGTAGTACTGCAGTACAAGTTCTTAATGACTGTTAACCTGTTATAAATATGACTGGTTATAGATGACGTTACTCTACCATCTTTGTATTTATGACATTTCACTGTACAGTGCCGAACCATTTACACTATCATGTCATTTTGCATAGTCGAGTACGTTTTATGAATATTAGACGGATAATAAATATGTTTAATATCTTTAATGTTCCTGCAGAGGACCAAATAGCTTTCATTACTGTTTAGCTCGTAGACGCAAACTATTAAAGTAACTCTCATTTCTAAAACCACGCCATTTGTGTTATCAATTTAAGGTAATCTGTAAATCTAAATGTGTTTTATACATTGTCGTAGCTATGATTTTAACGGCAGCGTTATGTTGGGGGTGGAGGGGGGTACAAAACATTAAAAGCTCTCTTAGAATCGCAAGACAGGGCAAATATAAAATGTGGCGGAGAAGAACGTTGTGAATAGGGGACATAGCCTCCAAGGCCTCATCTGACTTAAAATTAAAGCTTTGTTGTTTGTTCTGTTGCTATAATTTACCAGATTTAAAAAAAATTATTTCTCCCCCCTTCCCCCTCTCCTTTCCTCTCCCGTTATCCTCATTTCCTTTCCTTCCCTTCCCCAATCCCTTCCCATTCCCATCTCATTCTTCTTATCCCTCACATTCCCTCTCTTCTCCTCATCCCCTTCTGCTTCACCCTCATCTTCCAGCTCCCAAAAGTTCTCCACGACTTTCCATCAACATTCATGGAACGTTTATATAGAAGTGTGCATAAAATATCCTTGATGCTTATTAAAAAGAGTAGCCTATGCAAAATGAAATGTTTGATTTGAAATTCAAGAGGTTCTTGGTAAATCCACAAACTACATTGATGGCGTGTTGTTAAACAAAATCACTTTCTTTGGTAATTTCTGTGAATGTAAACATGTCTTTATTGAGTATAAATCCTCATCACACCCTACACACTCCAAACATCCATACCAACGTAATCTGTCAGACTGCACGAGTCAGACTGACGTTTGCTGAAGCATTTATTCTCGTTCTCGTGAATTTCTTCAAATATACCCTTTTACTGTGCGTCTTATGTGTTTTGAGGAGATTCTATTTTCTTAACGATGGCGCATCCTCATTATTCTGTGTTTATTTAGCGTCCCGATCTCTCGGCGAGATGATTTGACTTTACATCAGTAGCTGCCTCTATTTAAAACAGTTCAGTCTCAGCGGTTGATGGTGGTAATTTAGTTAATAATCAGTTCCCTTGTCGTTCCAGTAGACATTAAGACACCCAAGTCTTGGTGGCATTGAACTCTTCATGCACTTCTGGCTTTACCGCATTGTTGTCACGTTTTATACAATGGTTAATTAAAACGGCTAAAACATTGTTGTAACAATATACACACATGGTCTGGATGCAGGGGCGTTGGAGCCGAAGGTCTGGGGGGCTGCAACCCCCCCCAATACATTCCCATAAATATGTTTTTTATTCATTGTTGAATTATTCACTGGCAAATTCTGATGTTCAGAAAGGGAGCAGCCCCCATCCCCAACAAAAATTTCTTTTCTCCGCCCCTGAGATATATATATTTTGGTTAGTTTTTTTTAACAGCACCACTAGAGCCCAGTGATTTATTAATGATCTGCTATTCGATGTCAAACATTTGATAATTTTCACACGTAATCAAGTGTTAGCCAGCCTCCAACAGGTTTTGAACCACTGTCATCAGCTTCAGAGTCCGACATTCTACCGCTGGACCACTGAGGTTATTGTCTGGATATAATACGGACATATGTAACTTACTGATGTACATGTAAATGTTAGGCCGTTAAAATTAGTATAATTGTATAATAAATATAAAACATTTTTAAGAATATTCCCTCCTGTCTTAATGCCCTGTAGTTTTTAAGGATTTGCATATGGTACATTTATTGAGTACATTTTAGGCTCCTTTCATATGACGATGACGCCCCTATGCAGTCTTCCCCCACTCCCCATTATTTAAACGGCTGCGCTCTGTTATTCTGCAAGAAATAGGTAAAAATACGTACATTTATATCTAGCGATTTAAAATTTCAAAATTCCGTTACAATAATCGAAATGATTAAAATAATTATCATTCATTACAGTACTGCTTTTGAATTTTGTAAAAATAAATTTGGTCCGTCCAGGTGTTGCACCCTGTAAACTAGCTGGGACAATGGATTGGGTGGTCTTGTACATTAAAAACAGTAAATAGGCGGTGTGTATATCTAACGTATAATAATAATTGGGGGAGTGCAAATAATTCAAAGGGAGTGTATATTATACGTATAATAGTAACTGGGGAGTGCAAATTATACGTATAATAATGACTGGGGACTGCAAATTATACGTATAATAGTAACTGGGGAGTGCAAATTATACATATAATAATGACTGGGGAGTGCATATTCCGGGGGAGTGCATATTAAACGTTACATCCATGCACGGTTCCATGGGAGGCGTGCGCCACCCCCTCCTCCCCCTAGTTTTCGGGCAATGAACATTTTTCTTGTAAAACACTAAACGCAAGTACAGGCCAACGCAGCAATTACAAGTCCCATAAGCACTCCTCCAAAGTTGCGCCCCCTCACCCATTCACAATTCCTTGAACCGCCCCTGACACCGGTAGCGCTGTGGCCAAGCTATCGGTCTCGTGGCTGATATCGAATCTCAGTCAAAACATGGGATTTTAATCTTCATACAGGCTCCAACACAGAGTGAGTGTTCCGCAAGGTTCAGTGGTTAGGTGTATACCACTTACACCGACCAGTGGTCCACAACTGCTTTACCAAAGGACATGGTATGTGCTATTATTACCTTTTACGAGTGGAAGGACGTAAAAATTAACCATTACCCATTACATTTGGACCCCCCCCCCCTTCAAAAAACCTGCGCCTGCTTCGTACAATTTAACCCTTGCAGATACGACCTTGACACGCCAGTGGAAGTTGGAGTAGACGACCTACTTGTATAGAATCACGTACCGGAGATTATCTCCCGCGTTTAATATTCATCAATACCAGATGCTAATTAGCGGCGTCGAGTGCAAAACATTGCCGAAGATTCCCGCGGGAATTACTGTAGTCTCGATAATTCCAGCATCTTGCGGGAAAGGCAGACAAGACGAGTAAGAATGACGAAAAATTGCATTTTAGGTTTATGAAGCGTTGTTTAGTTGGATTGTTATAAAATCATTCTAGATGGATTTACTGTTCACAAAATATTGAAAAGCCTACTGATATGTACTGTATTCACTTTTGGTGTATGATGGTAGCCATCTACAACGCCATCTTGAAAAAAAAGCTGTTATTCCACATTACACAAAATTAGCAACAATTTGGTTTGAAATTGAGGGTATTTTTGTAAGACTCACCCGTCTGCCTTACGGACTGACAGCGGAGAGTGTCGCACAGTAGAGAAAAAAGTATTAACATATAGGCCAGTGGCGGATCTAGAGGGGAACGGTGACACGGGCCTCTCCTAAATTTTGTGATTTAAAAAATTACTTTTATAATTTTATTATTATTATTATTAATGTTAAAGAATCCGAGGCTTCTCCAGCCCCCCCCCCCACCCCCTCCAATGGATTTTCTGGATCCACTACTGTAGACAAAAACCAGAAAATCATATTTCTATCATATCGAGCAGTTGAAATATAAACAAATAAATGGCGGCCATCTTGTAATTAAAAATTGCTACTCTAAATCTAAATGAAAAACTGACAACAATCTGTTTCTTTGTCAGTATTGTATTTAAAAGGATTAAAGCTATGTTGCAAAGATTTTATCCCCTCTACCCCCAATTTAAAATAACACACACACACACATACACACATACACACAGACACACACACACACCTCCCCCGAACTCTCTCCCTGAAATACTGTATTTGGATTGTGTTGGCTTGCAGATGGATAATGTCAGATCGGTTAACGACAGCGGAAGAAGATTATTTCATCACCAGTTTGTCGTCTGTTTTTGACGCCAGGTCAAATTTAGTACAAAACGTGATCATCAGCATTGTTACGCTGTGCGAGCTCTGTAATTAACAAAACATAGTGTCCACGCAGGGGCGGTTCCAGCAATCGTTAATGGGGGTGGGGGCGCGCAACTGCTGTGACGCTAAAAATGTAGGGCATTTGAAGTAATGTCGCTTAGGGTTTTACAAGAAAAATGTTCATTGCCCGAAAATAAGTGGGGGGCGTTCGCCGGTTGCGCCGCCCCATGGAACCGCGCCTGCCACGGTATTTCCCACGGCATCCTCCCCCTCACCCACCTATCCACCATCCGGTTCCGACGACTCTGCACTTAGTATGACATTAATTAAAGTCAGTGACGTTTGTTACAGTTAATTGTATAAACTACCTTTTTCTGCAATTTGCTTTTCTGTTTGTTTTGTTTTTAAAGGCATAGTCCCACGGAATTTAAGGGGCTTTGTGCTCTAAATATTAATTAGGAATGAAACTTACATGCATTTGTGATACTAGATTTCGGTTTTATATCACGCAAGACGTTTTACCTGAACCATGGTATAGGGAATACCATGTCGAGTTTTTGGTTTATGATTTAATTGTCCGTGAGCATAATTCATCATTATTTTTTAAATATTGATAATAAGCGAGATGTTCCCCATGGACAATTTTTAATTTGGAAGATTTATAGTTACTATACAAATTAAACACTTAGAAGTCTATGCTATTTTCTGGAGTAAAAAATGTAAGATTCCCAGGGACGGGGGCGGTGGGCTTACCCTCCCGAAGGGTACGACCATGAGTATTTAAGGAGAAGTTCTATGAGGGCAATACCCTAACCACCCTCCACAGTTTCCCCTCGCCACAATTTAAATTTGCCTGTCTTGCAATCATTTCCGTGCAGTTGCCCCCTCCCCCGATATAAAAAGTAACCCCTCGCCAAAATAATTGTAAGACGGTGGCGTTGGAACGAAATTCATATGGGGGGGGCTGCTAATACTAAGAAGCAACTGACTTTACCAAAAAACACAAGAATAACATTAAAATTTTTAATTATTG
>JAULBS010015763.1:0-25296 GCA_032355785.1 Symmetromphalus regularis | reverse complement strand
TTCCAAATGAGTGTTTTGTACCATTCGATCTTTTAAAAAGTTAATTCTTACCTTTTTTTTACCTAATTTTTTTTCACTGTCTGTATCTGTAAATATCTTACAACAAAATTATTCCGATGTCATGGTTCGCGCGTGCTCAGATTCGTTGTAAACAAACCTTTACAAAAATAGACTGCCTTAAGATTTAGCCCGTCTTTTGAGAATCTGCGAAACAATGATGATGTTTCAAATTATTATTATTATTCAATAATTTTTTTTTTTTAAACAACTACAGATATATGTATTTTTCATAAAAATTGTTCAGGTTCACTAGTTCACGTCGTGTATTTGCAAACATTTTATTAGTTTATAACGGACATTTCGCGTGTCATAGAAGGTAATTCGCTTTCTTTTTACGTCGTTAACCAAACTACTTTTTAAGTAACAGTCAAATGTCAAAATTGCATCTAACGATTAACTTGTGTAACAGTAAAGAAAAGTGATTACATCATGATTGTTATTATTATAGGCTTAAAGGCATAGTCTCCCAGAATTTAAGGGCTATTGTGTTGTTTGTGAAAATCCCATTGCTTGACCGAGATTTGATCCCAGTACCTAACAGCCGTTAGAGAGCTTAACCACAGCTTCGCCGTGGCCGGTCGAATGTTTAATGAAATAGGTGAAGAAATTTTATATTTTACAATACTATCACTGGTGATAAGATTATGTACACATAGTGTGAGTAAGACATCGTAATTATTTTACAAATATCATAAAGTGATAACAAACATGTACAACAAATATGGAATAGCATTTTACGAAACTTCTACCATTGAAACTTAAGGGTTTTTTTGTTTTTTTTTAAATAAAGAAATATATAATTATGCAATTATGTATCATAAACTCGGACACGGTCACATATCGCGACATCAAAATCGTTGGCAAATCCGTCGAATGTGGTCTCAAAGTACTGTTTATTCTAACATTTTTATGACATTTGTCATAGCAACAATCATTTATCAAGCTTTACACTTAAAAAAATTCAATCTAACCTTATTTTTTTCAAGCCAAACAAGAAGAGTTTAAATGTCCACGGTAAAAAAAAAGCTAACAAACACCGAGTGAATTCCAGAGAACATCGTCGAAAGTTATTTACAGTGTAGACAAATTGCTATTAAGTCCAATACATTTTATTTCTTTTAATTTATTGTTGGAAGTTATTTTATGTAGGTTTAATTAAACAAGTATTGTTTATGTTCTTTATACATGTTTGTATTTTAAAGATTAATTTTCTCATGTATAAAACTAAAGTTATGAATATTTAAAACTGCGCATGGAGTTCTTAATGTATTTCCATGTTGTTTATCAATGTACTTGTATTCTAGTTCAACCATGGATAATACAAATGGTGAAATCGTAAACGAGCAGGAACGAACTGAAAGTCTTAAACTGCTTGGACGTTATAGAGAGAAAGGGGTTGACAATAAGAAACAAGTTGAAGTTTATGACGAAACAGGCGCTCAGTATGAAAAGGTAAGCGTAGAGTATAAAGTTAAGGTTGCATTATACTAATTAGCATGTCGGAATGCTTGGCAAAACTTCTAAGTAACGTTTAATGTAGAGTGATTAATGCCACAAAATACTATTTTGTGTAGGCACTCAGTGCTCCCTATAATGGAGCTGAGACGGAAGTTATTTACACCATGTTATTTTAGCATATCATGTCTAACATTTGGATAAATGGAAATAACCAAATAAATGTTTTGTCAAATACTTCTTTATTTTGGTTTTGTTTTGTCGTATATACAGTGTCTTGGTGATGTAGGATATAGTGGAGCTCGTGAAAATGCACGGACTATGGAAGAACTGTTTCCAAGTAATCGAGACCAGGTGAAGATCTTAGACGCAGCAGCTGGTACTGGACTTTCAGGTCTAGAGGTATGTTATACACTTTTCTACAATATGACTTCAAAATCTAGACTTCAGTTTGAGTTTTGTATTCACTTCAGACTCTAAGGGTCATATTTATAATAAGCTTTAATAATAAAATATGTTTTAGGCATAACACATGTAACGCTTAAAACATAACTAAAGTTCAAAGCGTTGTAGGCAGAGTCTGTTATCGCTGTACGGCAAAGATGTACATCCCTCTGTTTTATGTTCTTGATTGTTGATGTACCGTGTTCCAAATTCAAATTTGTATAGTGCATAAACGCGACCATTGCAAAATGGTGCATGTAGAACAAGCAATTCACGTATATGATGTATTCTTCATGAATTAACTGAAACATCAGCCGATTAAGCATCTAATGAACTTTTAAATTTAATCTTTTTTCAAAATTACATTAGATATTTTTTTGAAAATACCAATGCCAATATGACTCTTTAATTATTTTGAGTAATATACTGTATGATTCATACTGTAGTAAAAATGATAAAGGAAAATAAAGTAAATTGTTAATATGATAAATAAATAAATAAACAGATTTTCTACATAAAATAGTTGGGTTTTTTCTCCAGTTTGAATATATTTTGTACTTTAAAAACAATTATTTCCTTTCGTGTCCTACTATCACAAAAAGAAAGTGATTTCTACAAAGTTAACGTGTTTTAGTCTTAATTCTGTATAATAATAATTTTTGTGTCACCTTTTATGTTATGAATATATTTCTTCTTCTTTCTTCATTTCAAAGTCGGTGTCTAACTAAACCAGGAATATTATTTTCGCAGTTTGTGGAAGAGCGTAGTTATATTTATGTTCCTAATGAAAAATGTTCATTATTCATCGTGTTAATGTATATTAGTAATGTACTTATTTTCAGATGTTTAAATCTGGATTTACGAACATGGACGCCGTTGATGCAGCAGCTGGAATGTTGGCTGAAGCGAAAAAGAAGAACATCTACCAGAAACTTATGTGTGTATATCTTGGAGAAAACAAACTACCAGTTAAAGAACGTGAGTCATTCAAAATAATATTGTCATCTCTACTAACATATATATGTTCGCCTAGTTAGTTGTTTCTTGGTATTCAGGCGCGTTTGGAGGAATTGTATATTTAAAAAAAGCTTTGAGCAGAAAATGAGGGTTTGACCTTCCTACTCCCCCAACGCCGCACTTAATATTATATCTGTAATAGTTCACATTCTTTTATGAATTAATTATTGTTTTCACTAATAAGTCACAGTTATCAGATTTACCAATATAATTTTTTAAATGTTGATGGCAATAAATTCTATTTTTTTTTATTTGAATCACAAAATAACATTTTAGTAGATTAACAAAAACTATTTTTGAAATATTATATTTATGTATAGGAAATTGTTCATTAACACATCATGAAGTGCGATTTCCAGGCTTTGGAATCGCAAAGAAACATTACAATAATTTCAACAAATGTTTTTTCAATTTTTTTATTCAATTTTTATTTTCCTTCTTTTTGAGGTGGGGTGGGGTGGGGGAGGTTTGGTAATTATATTTAAACCTAGGACATTTTTTTTTAATTTACATACTCTAAAACACAACTACTGAAACACAAAAGAACTCCTAAGATAATACTAATTACCCTGAATCCGCCTCTTGTGTTAATACTAGTATAGTTAAACATCCAATCATTTTTTTTCTTCTGTACAGGTATTTATGATGCAGTCACAATGTGCGCGTGGTTACCACACACGCAAGATTTTTTTGAAGAACTCGTCAGTGTGATCAAACCAGGTGGGTAACTTAAAAACATATTCCCTAGTTAATGATGACTGCACCTGGGGATGTACGCAACTATTTCCAGCCAACAGTTCCCTTCGTGTCCTACTATCACGAATGAAAGTGATTTCTACAAAGTTAACGTGTCTTATCTCTGTATAATAATAATTTTTGTGTCACATTTTATGTTATGTATAGATTACATGTACTTCTTCTTTCTTCATTTCAAAGTCTGTAACTAAATCAGGAATATGATTTTTGCAGTTTGTGGAAGGGCGTAGTTATATTTGTTCCTAATGAAAAATGTTCATTATTCATCGTGTTGATGTATATTAGTAATGTATTTATAATTTTTTTACGTTATGCTTCACAATTTGTGAATTGTAATTTGTTTTCTTTTGTTTGGTAATTTGACAGTAAAGTATACAATATCTAATAAGGGTGGCAGTCTTCATAAAACTAAAACATACGTTACCATGTCTAAAACTGGTGGCAGTCGTCAAAAACCTAGAAAATACGTTACAATGTCTAAAACTGGCGGCAGTTGTCATAAAACTTGAAACCACGTTACAATGTCTAAAACTGGTGGCAGACATCAGAAAACAAGTATTACAAAAATAGTTTATATCTAATTTTTATCATTATACTTCACAATTTGTGATAAAATAATATTGTATTTGTTAGCTTGATTGTTATGCTGATTAGGTGGGGTTTATGGATGTTTATATTTGATTCTACGTGGTATACACTATAACTTAGTGGTAGAGAATCTGCATGAAGATACAGTGTATAATGGTAGGTCATCAGATATTTTTCTGTTCAGCCAGTGGTCCACAATATTTTGTATATCTTATGTGCTTATGCAACAGCTTACATATTTTGGAAACTTTTGTCATTCACATTTACTATAATATGGCAATGAATAAATTTTATTTCAGGAAGTGTGTTCAGTGAATGTCAATGAATAAAGGAGAAATATTTCGTTTGGCGTGATGTATTAAATGCGTCGTCACGGGCGTAAATCCAGGGGGGGGACGCCTATATAATTATCCCCCCACACTTTTTGCTTAGAAAAAATGAAAATTTCAGTGAAATTAAAATTAAAATGCCTAAATAATAATCTTTACCAGTATTTCTCTTTATTGTATCAATGTAACACTTAACCGTGTCGTCTTAGCGCAAATATACCGAAGTACACAAGTGGTCTATAATGTTGGGTGGAAGGGGGGAGGGGGGCAGCAGGATGGTCCGTCCCCCCCACTTTTTGGACAAGGGTATGTTCCGTCTCCCCCACTTTCAGGAACGGATGTTCGCCCTTGTGCATCGTAATCAATAAAGTAGTAACATTTGTTTTAGTGGTATGTTAAATGCTTGGCAATGAATAAAGCAGAAACATTTCGTAAAGAAACATTTTTTTATTGTGGATGTACTGTTAAATGCTTGGCAATGAATAACCGGAATAATCTTGTTTTTCCAGGTGGTGTGTTGGTGAATACGACACGTATTTTTGGCACTTACACTGATGATAGCAAATGGAAATTGGAGTCTACAAGATTTTTTTCTAACTTCTATTTTGATTGCAAAGGAGCAGTATATGTTTATAGAATCCTTTAAAAGTAAACTATTTATTTTAATCCTTAAAAGGTGTATTATACGGTGTCCAATAAATTAATACATTTTATTAATACACCCAAATATTTAACAATTAATATTTCTATGCAATCAAGATATTTCGTAATCTTTTTTCATTTTTTATTATTATTATTTTTTTAATGAGGGCTTACACAGTGGCTTGATCTCAGAATATGATAATGACATGGATATTAAAGACGATGGCAGAAAATATATGATGCTAAATATTTTCAGAAATAAACAGAACATGGAATTTCAATGTATTCTAGAAATTATTTTTATAAATGATTTAATAAAAATTAATCGCCACCCAGTTTATTTTATTTATTGTTCATGATAGGCAATGAAGAAGCGTAATTTCAAAGATAAATTTAACATTAACCATTTCTTTTAATACAGAGATCAATATCCAACTGATAGAGGTTACTACACCAATGTCTAGTAGATACAATTTATCTATAAATTATTTCAAAACATTTTAGATGAGTTATAAAATATATGATATCCAATATACACAAGTGTAGTAAACTGTTATACATATCTTTAAAAACAAAGTTTTTTTTAAAAGTTGTTGACACATTAATTGCTGTTCATTTGTAATACAAATGTACAATATCTGTAAATAACTTTTCTGAGAAAGATGTTTTAGAAAACATAGAAATAGTTTTCTACACTGGTGTTCATTATAACTCATATTTAAATTCTATATAATTGGTTCCCCTATTCCTTTCTGAGGAGCGGAATGTAGCTCAAAAGGTAGCGTGTCTGTCTGTGAACCTGTACGTCGTCCGATCAATCCTTCTCAGTGGATCCATTTGCAGTTTGGTTCATCAAAAGGCCGTGGTATGTGATGTCCTGTCTGATTGACGTCCAATAGCCGATGATAAAATAAAAACTTTGCTCTTTCTTTTCTGGTTGGATGCATTTGGAAAATAGTTTTTCTTTTATACAAATGGTATCTAACTACAGTCATGTGGTACTCTGTCTGTCTGTTTTTAGTTTAATTATATTATATATCCAGAGTGTATTGATGTATTGATCATCAGCAAATCGATATCAAACATTTGATAATTCGAAAAAAACTCACTACATTTTTCCATTATAACAAATTAATATTTTATATACAGACCGGACAGCACATATCAGTTTTATATATCAGTTGTGTGGCACTGGTTGGAATGTGGAAATCTCAGTATGAGGATGACTACTGAGGGATTTCAATCATGACAAAATCATCTCAGACAAACACCACCTACTCAACTAGATCACAACCCTGAAATGTCTGATGTGTATTTTGTTATATATTATAACATCTCTGTCAACCAAAATATTGTAATAGTATTTAAACAAAAAACGAAACAAACAATTGTTCTGAGAAATAAATTTAATTACTGATCACAGATAAATATATCGGTTACACAAACACAAGTAAACCGTTTATAAATTTAAACACAGAACAACACATTAGAGATTAAACAGTTAATAAAACCACATTACATCATACCAAATGATCAAAAACAAATAACATTCTGTTTGTAAATGTTGAGATTCTAAAACAATTTGAGGAAAAGCTGAGATTCTAAAACGGTAGTGTAGAAATGTTTAGATTCTAAAAAAAAGTATATAAAAACAATGTACACTATTATACAAATATTTAAAAAATTGTCTTTTGTTGTAAGTAAATTAATATTACTGTAGTTGGTAAATATATATGAGATAGGTTCATAATTGCTTTCAGACTGTAAATGATTGCACATAAAACAACTATCCAGATAAACTTGTTTTTATTATTGTAATATTTACAAAATGAAAACATAAATTAAAGGATTGGAACTTTTAATTAGTATAACCACATGGAGGTGGTGGTGGGGAGGGCTATGTGTGTTTGTTACTTTTTGCAATTGGCTTCTTAATGTCAAATTATGCAATAAATCCATTTTTCATACTATTTTATGTTAGCAAAAAATCTAAATTGTTCTTCAATAAAAATTTGTAATCATTTGTTCCATGATAAGCAAAGCTTTTGTAATTTAGTTAAATGTCCATCTCAATAAAGTTTTTCCATCCTTGGCATCATGGAGGATTCGCCAAAGCTATTTCCTTATCTCCAGTCTTATTTACAGTTTAAAACAGTCATTTGCTGGGTGCGGTAATTGTAATAACGCTAAGTAAAAACTTATGCATTTTACCATCGCATTTACTTTTATCAACTATCATTATGTCTTTTTATATCCAGTATTAATCAAAAGGCTGGTCACACCGGGCTTAAGTCGTGTTCACGATAGGTTTCCGTTAAAAAAATGCTGCGTTCAAGTTGGGATTTCGACAAAACCTTACCCTATCGCAGACTATTCTGATTTAGGAAGCAACCACTCTGCGAACAGTCTGCGGACAATCTGCAACTGATAGGTGAGGGGGTGGGATATAAAAATGGCGGGGTGTGGAATGAATTGTTTAGTCTGCTTCTAATCTGCTAACAGTCTGCGTCCTGTAGCCGAACATTCTGCCAACGATATGCGAACACCTGGAAGAAATTCTAATTATTTTGTTTATTCGCCGATCAAACGCAGACTGTTCTGAGACTTTCCGCAAACTAGTCTGCGAATAGCAATTTAACGCAGACTATTCTGCGAGTGGTAGGGGGTCGGTGTATCTCAGATTAATCTGCGTCCTATCTACGTAGTCGATCCGATGTTTTTGTCGCAAGGAGGAAATGCTGCATTCAGCAAATCCTGCTTGCGTTAAAAAATCGTAGAATGGACTGTACATCGATCTATTCCTACTTAATCCTTGTTGCGTCCAAATTGCGAACAGCAAAAACAGACATCGGAAATCCATCGAGAACACGACTTAAGCCCGGTGTGACCAGGCCATAAGAAAGTAAATAAGTAATAGGTTTAACACCAAAATGGCTACAGAACAAATAAAATATTGGGGTTATTAAAGAACTTTTTTTTACTTAATGCGGACAAGAGTACATTGTCCTTTATTCTTACGCATCAAGTTACCAAAATATGTTTTGAAATTATATGTGTTATCTATGAAATACGTGTGGGAATGTGGTTATATTTGAACATATTTCTAAAGATAGCCTTCGTGACCTGTGTTTGCTAATTTCGTAAAAATGTACGTGTCTTTTACTTATCTTGTTTTGTGACCCACGCACCTTGGACAATTCGCCAGCTGCCATTCCTAAACTGATATAAAAACTACGATTGTTCTCCAATCTGCCATTTCTAGCAAGAAACAATTGCAAGGTAAGGTTGATTAGTTGGTTGGTTGATTGGTTGATTGTATTTTTTTTCTTATTTCCATTTAAGATTCAAGCACGCTATCCTAAGTACACTGGTCAGCTTTCTGTGATATCTGTCCAGGATATTAGTATTATTAGGAGAGACAAAACCTGCTGTCGCCACACTAATGCGTCTACTCTCATTGGCGTAGCTTGGGTCTTTTTTCTAGTTAGGCAATGCTAGTTATTTCTCGTATTTTAATCAACTTTTATACTATTAATCACAATAAAAAAAAATTCTGCAAAAACATCTAGTGAGGCAGTTGTCTCATTGCCTCAATGGAAGCTACTCCACTGACTCTTATAGATAACCAGCAACGGATATTTCACATGCATTATCCCATAGACAGGATAGTACACACCATGTCCTTTGATAAACCAGTTATGAACCATGGTAGGTGAAGGTGGTATAAACTGAGCCTTGCAGAGCACTCACTCTGGGATGGAGCTGATACTGAGATTTAAAATCACATGCCTCGACTGAGATTCGATCCTAGTACCTATCAGCCACGAGGCGATAGGTTAACCACTGCGCTACCGGGGATAGTTGGCTTTTCGTTTTCTTTGATGGTAGCTGTTGTTCCCATCTGTCTGTCTGTTTGTCTGTCCTGAACGAACAGAAATCTTTTGAAATGTATTAAATTTAAAACAGTATTACCTCAAATATAGGCACAAAACAAATTACTATATATCAACCCCTGGAATTACTCACGGCAATCCCGTGGAGAATGCCGCGGATTTTTTTCATTCTCCGTGGCAAGTTTTCGCTGTGGGCTAAACAAAAATGTCACGGTATATTTTTTTCATATTATTAAAAATAAAGTATACCTTACGTTAAAATTATCGTGGAAAATGCTGTGGATACTATTTCTCCACAGCATTTATTTTGCCTCGTCTGTTTTTTACGAACATGCTTATAAAACTGTACGAATCTGTGGGGACTTCTTCGGATGTGCCTCGTCTGTTTTTAGCCTCTGACTACAACACTGGAGATTATAACAATATTTGTTTTAAAATATGCTAACTGCAAATATGAGAATGCAACTTTAACTGTATCAGCATTTCTTTCAGATGAAGCTGTTCGTGTTTGTCGCTGTCGCTGCTCTTCTGGCTGTTGCCAATGGTAACTTCCTCACTGACACGCTCCACGACTTGGGCAACACCGTTAAAGAAGAGTTCCAACATATAAAGGATGCCGTTGCACCCGCTGCTGCTGCCATGGGACACACAATCGTAGAACAACTTAAAGTAGCAGGAGGACAAGTTATCAGCAATTTATTGAACTGTAAGTTTAATTATTGTGCTGCTATGAGAATTATTATTATTATTTTTATTTTTTTATTATGAGCAGTGGCGTTGGAACGAAATTCATATGGGGGGGGGGCTGTTAATACTAAGAAGCAACCGATTTACCAAAAAAAAAACAAGAATAACATTAAAATTTTAAATTATTGGCTGTATCCTCCTCCCCCGGCTCCAACGCCCCTGACGAGGACTGCCAACGTGATTCAGACCGAAAATAGCGTTATTCGCCATTTTGGAATTTTATAATATCACGTTAAATACGTACAATGTATATTTAACCATCTGTCAAAGTCAAAGTATTACTGCTACAAAAGATATGATGGGATGATCCTTTATGTCTATATTATTATTATTATTATTATTATTATTATTATTATTATTATTAATAGTTCATATATTAAGGGTATTGTTTGTTTTTTAAAGCCATGATAATAAAAGGATGTTTAATAATAATAATAATAATGATGATGATAATAACATAAATCAATTATTATTATTATTATTACGATTATTATTATTATTATTAAGATTATTATTATATTATTATTTTCCTTCACATTACATAAAATTGTACATAGGTTTGTTTTTGTTTATTTACAGCTCTTTCAACTTTTGGCGCTTCTTCTTCGAAGAGAGAGTAAGTATAATTCATTAATATTAATTCATTGTTGACGTCATGCAAAAGGCGGATTAAAAAACACACTATTTTTCCTTTTGTATAAGTTATGTGAAGTGGACCTAGAACAGTTTTTGTAATTATGTTGCCCCAATTAAAGCGATTTTGCCGTGTGTTTTGCTAGTTATCCTAAGTATTTTTGTGTCATATTAATTTTTTTTAATTTTTTTTAGCAGGGCAGAGAGTGATGTTCGAACAACGTTAAAATATAATTTAGGTTGGTTCATTCACTGCGCATGTCTGTTTAATGTTAATGTCAAATCGAAGGACTAATTATAGTTTATCAAAGACAAAACTCCGTCGATATCTTTCTTCTGTATAAACCTGCGATCGGTAAGAATATAAATATAGTTTCCAGTGGCAGATCCAGAAAATCCATTTTGGGGTCCTAAAGAATCCTTGAATTCTTTAACGTTAAATTTTTTTTTATTAATTTTGGAAAAATTATTATAAAAAAATTTTTAAATCGCTAAATTTAGGGAAGGCCGGGCCCCTGGAGCCCACGCCTAGAACCAGAAAATGTTGTTGTTGTTGCTGCTGCTATTGCTACTACTGCTACTTCTGCTACTTCTGCCACTGCTGCTGCTGCTGCTTTTGTTATTATTATTTTATTTTTTATTTTAGCATCACTTCAATCCTGACTAATGGAGAAAAATTGCTGGAGAAACTGGGTAACAAAGCTAACACCTTCTTTCAACATGCCATGGGAAAACTTGCCGACATTGCTGACAAGGTCCACAATCTGAAGATCTTCGGGGAACCCATTGAGAAAATCCTTGAAGAAATCGACAATATTGTAGGTATGGGAATCAGAGTTTCTTATGTCATCATCTCTCGTAGAACTTGCTAATTGGCCAAGCTGGGTGCAGAAGGAGATCAAGAAGAAAACATGGTCATCCATACAGAGATGAAGACGATCATAAAGTCCCCTTATAAAATGCTACACACACACACACACACACACACACACATGATAGCTACCATCAACTGTCCAGGCCAGAACAGGTGGTCATTTTCCACTTAAGAACCGGACACAACCAGCTGAACCAGCATCCCCTATGTGCCCCTGTGGAGAAGCAGAATAGACAACAGAGCACATCTTCCAGGACTGCACCCACCGGTTTCTGAGTAAGGAGATCTGGCCGACATCTGTCGCCATTCAAGACAAGCTGTACGGGCCTGTGGATATACTACAGAAGACCACTAGCTTCATCTCGAGAGCTGCTCTCCAAGTGTGTCCCATGGCGAACGAAAAGAACAAGAAGAAGACTAGAATTTATTATGTCATTATATCTCGTAGAACTTCCTAATGAATATGTCCTTTTATAACATGTTAGGAAATTTGACAGTAGTATACATTAAAGATATATATTTTGGAAACAAAGGACATCTACAAATGTACAGTAACATCGATTCATTGTTTCAGAATCACATGGTCGTCTCCAGTTGGCCAACATCGCCGATGTCCTGGGCAACTTATTGCACAAACGAAACATCCTCTCCGGCCTCAGCGGTGTCGTTGGTGATATGTTCAACTCATTCCACGAGGTACTTTTTTTTTAATCCCTGATAAGCGATGGATCTGTGTATCGATCCTCTTCAGTGGACTCATAGAGTCTAATTATTCATTCCAACTACAAGTGTAACACAAGTTGTGTTATGTGACGCCCTGTCTGTGGAAGTAGCATATTTTATAATATATATAAATATATATAATATGTTACAGACCTCTTCCTGAGTAGTAGCGTATCCAGGAGGAGGGTCCTATCTGTAGGAAAGCGTATACAAAAGATGTTTTGCTCCTAGTGGGAAAGATTGGCCTAAGTTGTCCACAAAAGGTTTAACAAAGGCTACGGTATGTGCTGTGCACTTTGTGGAAAGGCGCATATAAAATATTCCATGCTGCTAATCAGAAAGAGTTGATATTGTGGTAGTGGGTTTCCTCTGAGTAGCAATCGCTGTATTCTGACGCCACTAATCACTGGATAACCAATGTTCTGGATCAGTGGCGTACAGAGGTTTTTGTTATGCCCGGGTCCAACTCTTTTATTGTATGCCCCCAAGAATCAAGTATAGGGCCTAATTTCACTCTTTCACTGGATGCCCTCCTGAAACAGACACTCGAGGCCGTCGCCCCGTCTGCCCCCTTTCTGAATGCCACTGTGCTGAAGTGTTGTTAAACAATCCTTTCTTTCAGAATGTCAAAGCTTTCGCTACACAGATCAAGGAGGGACTGAAGCCACACATTGAAGCTTTGAAGCAAGTCGTTAAAACCGTCGTTCAACAAGGAAAGGATACTCTGACTGCTCTTAAGGCGGCCGCTACTGATATTCTTGGTAAAATATGATACTCTTGGTAAAATATGATATTCTTGGTAAAGTATGATATTCTTGGTAAAACATGATATTCTTGGTAAAGTATGATATTCTTGGTAAAATATGATATTCTTGGTAAAATATGATATTCTTGATAAAATATGATATTCTTGGTATAGTATGATATGCTTGGTAAAATATGATATTCTTGGTAAAATATGATATTCTTGTTAAGATGATATTTTTTGTAAAGAATGGTATTCTTGGTAAAATATGATGTTCTTGGTAAAATATGATATTCTTGGTAAAATATGATATTCTTGGTAAAGTATGATATTCTTGGTAAAGTTTGTTCTTGGTAAAGTATGATATTCTTGGTAAAATATGATATTCTTGGTAAAGTATGATATTCTTGGTAAAATATGATTGGTAAAATATAATATTACCTCGTCCTTTGACCAAGTAAAAACCCAAACATTCGTTCGCGTTTAATTTGCCTTTTTTATTTGAAACATTTTGCCATCAAACGGCGGATATATAGCTCGAGTACCTTCTGTGTTAGGTAAAACAAGTTATCATAAATTATCCCACTGAATGACTCAATGAAAACGTTTTGTCAATGGGTGCAGTGGCGGACTCAGAAAATCCATTGGGAGTGGGATAGCATAAATATGATGCCGGATTCTTTAACGCTAAAAAAAATTAATGAAAATAATAATTTTATAATAGCAAATTTTATTCTTGGTAAAATATGATATGAATTAATCGTAAATAATCGATTAAAATAATTCATATTATACATGTTCCTATGTCACTTCTTTATATTCCGCGAATCGAGTTTCTGCTCTAGATATTTGAACTCGACAATATCATTCTAATTGGTTATTTTTAGCACAAACCAAGCTGAACGCTGCCCCGGCTATCCAGCAACTCGGAGAGACCGGAAAAGATGCCATCCACGTGATCGGACAACACCTAATCAAAAATCTTCTCGGTTAGGTGACCAATAAGAATCAGAACAATAGCATAAATTATGTTAATAAAAATACATTTATCATAATGACACGTGTTGTTAAATTTAAATATCAAGCGGTTTGTAATAAAAGAAATAGCAAGAGCTTTTTTTACTATTCTGAGACACACCAATACCTTCTTCTTTTACTTCTTTTTTTTATTTTTTTTTTCATCGGATCGATCCTTCTCGGTGGACCCATTTGCAGTTTGGGTTATTTTCCATTCCAACCAGTGGTCCACAACTGGTTCATCAAAGGTTGTGGTATTTGTTGTCCTGCATATAAAAGATTCATTGCTGCTTATCAAAAAAGTAGCATATGTGGGGTCAGAGAGTTATCTCAAAAAACATATGTCAGAATGACAAAATGATTGACGTCCAATAGCCGATGATAAGATAAAAATCAATGTGCTATAGAGGTGACGTTAAATAAAACAAACTTTATTTTTTTCTTCTTCTTCTTCTTCGGTTCATATGATGCTTTTATAATCTCAGATGAGCTACTTCAATGAACCTCATTCACAACAGGACTGCACCATAACTTTTCCTTGAAGGTTGTTTCGCATAGTTAAGATTTCCTACGTTTGGTCTTGGAAGAGAGAGGGCAGCATTGGATGATGATGTGTGTATATATACTTAACCAAAAAAGAAAGTATGCATTTTAATCAATAGTCATTTATTTCATAAACCAGACGACATTCATGACAGAAATTCTGGAATTAGATAACCAGCGTAGCCAGCATCAGGCAGTCGAGGTGCTCACCTTGTCTGGAATTTCCGCAGATTTGTTTAATTTTTTTTCCCCATGATACTGATATTTATTTTTCACATGGTTTAATCTCCCAGCGTCTCGGTTTGCCTCGGCGTTTTTCCCTCTCTGGCTACACCAGCATACACACTTACACACGCACGCACACATGTACAAATACGCGCACACACAACACACATACTTGTGTTTTTATTGCGTCCTAAACCTGAAACCGTGCTTAAAACGCTGATAAATCCAGACAATGTTCCGGTTCTGGCCTAATGGTGCAGATTGTAGCTCCAGAGGTGGTGTGTCTGCCTGGGGTGCGAAGTCTCGTCTGTTAGATCGTCTTCATCGACCCATTTGGTTAAATACTGCCAATAGTCCACGACTGTCTGTGGGAAAGCGCATATTAAATTACCTTACTGCTCATTGGCAAGAGCAGGCCTAAACCATAATTATGTGACGGTAACAGATTTCTTCTGAGTACAATGAGTTGACACCTAATAGCCGTTGAAATCATCTACCGCTGCATAGGTTATTCATTCCAACTGGTGGTTGGTTGTATTTATTTTCGTACTTACATCCAATCAAGGTTCAAGCATGCTGTCCTGAGGACTCTACTCAGCTTCCTGTGCTGTGTGTCCAGGAGGTTAGTGTTAGTTGGAGAGACGAAATCCGTTGCCGCCTCACTAATGCGGCTACTATTATCGATAAACAGCAAGGGATCTTTTGTATGCACTATCCCACAGACAGAATAGGACATACCACGGCTGTTGTTAAACCAGTTGTGGACCACTGGTCGGTAGATGTGGTATACACCTACCCACTGAGCCTTTCGAAGCACTCTCTCGGTTGGAGCCAATACGGAGATTAAAAATCCCATGCCCTGACAGAGATTTGATCTCAGTACCTACCAGCCACGAGTCCGATAGCTTAACCACGGAGGCCGGTTCATTCCGACTAGCAGCAAGTGACCTTTTATAGACAGGACAAATCAGTTGTGGACCTCTGGTCGTATTATTATTACTAATGAACAATCATAGTGACTAATGCAGAGAAAAGACAACATCTGTAAAATAGTGGAGTAGTAGCTTTGTTATTAGCTGCGTGGAAGGGTAATAGTAAAAATTAAAGTTTGTTTTATTTTACGGCGCCTCTAGAGCACATTGAGTTTTATCTTATCATCGGCTATTGGACGTCAATCATATGGTCATTCTGACATATTTATTTAGAGGCAACTCACTGCCGCCACATAGGCTACTTTTTCTGGTATATTATATGCACCATCCCCAGACAGGACAGCACATACCACGGCCTTTGATTAATCAGTTGTGGACCACTGTTTGGAACGAAAAATAGTCCAAACTGCAATTGGGTCCACAGAGAAGGATCGATCTGACGACCGACCGCTTCACTGTAGGCTATATAGTAAAGTAATACCGTAAACGTATACAACGCTACGTCATCGTCAGGAAACGTAGTAGGCTCACATACACGTGTCTGAGACACGTCACGGTGTGCGTAAGTTTAGGTGGAACGTCTTACTAAATCTACATTGTTTGGTCGTGTTCGATTTAAACATGAAAACGTCACACGTGTTACGTTAGATCGATCACGATGCATAGCGGCGTCTTGTTAACAAACAGGCCAGTATTTCCTGTCTCCATCTGGCGGCAGGTGGCCTGGCCACGCTATGCAAGGGAGACAAATCGATCGTGTCCACGCACACACTTTACGTCACAGTGTCAAATTATTTTTTTAGTGTGAAATGGACAAATAACTGATAATGAATGAAAATACTTGTGAAAACAATTAATGTAAACGATCATGGTGTTTAGTAGTATTGAAGATTATTAATATTTTTTATATATAATATTAAGTATGGGTAAGAAAATAACTCCTAGAAAACTACTGAATTATGTTGTATTTGTTGTTGTTGCGTTGATGGCGTACAAAGTCTTCTTTCAGGTAAGATGTTTATTACTGTTTATATTTTTTCAATACTCAAAATGTCGTTTTAAAAAGTATCGTTAACGTGATTTGCGGCGGAATTGTAGTGCCGTAAAAAAATATTTTTACGTGTATTTTAATTTTGTTAAAATTACCGTGATGCCACAGGAAAAGGCTTTACAGAATTTCAATGGTTGTTTGTTATTGTTGATGTTGCTGATGCCACTGCTGTTACTACTGATGATGATGATGATGATGGTGATGATGATGATTACCTTTGATGAAATGGTTAGAACGGAAAATAGTCTAAACTGCAAATGAGTCTACTGAGAAGGATCGATCCGATGACCGACCGCGTCACTAGCGGATACGCTACCGCTTGAGCTACATACCGCTGCTTACTATAAAACAGAGACTTGCTACTCATTACATATTTATCGTGTAATGACTTTTACTATTAAATAACAACAGGCATGTAGAGTATCATATTCCGTTTCATTTGTGCTATTCATTCACATGATTCATATGCATTGGTAATTCTATGTGTATCTTATTTATATATTGTAATACACCGCGTCATCATCATCATCTTCTTTATCATCATCTTCTTCATCATCATCATAATCATCATCACAAGCATCATAACTGTTTAATTTCATATAGTATATCAGGGCCCACCGAGTGCTTTTTAAGTAGGGGGGCTCTAAAAAGTAGGTGACCGAAGGGCAGCAGCATTTCTGCAGGAACCTACTCATACTTCGAAAACTCTCCGGATTTCGACCACTTTATTTTGTCAATGAGCCTGAAAATATTTTTATTAAGCAAAAAATACTTTTAGTGATTTGTTTTTTTTATTAGTTGTCTCCAATAATGTGGGGCCCCCTACTCCGCGATGCCTGATATTTCAAATTATTTTTATTTGCAAAGTGAAACCATATCATATATAAAAGCCAACTTATTGACATTAATTGTAGCCTAGATGTCATTTGTATATAATAGAAACAGCTGATCGTAGTGGTAATAAACTTTCCACGTCTTGATTACATGTATTTTCACGAATGATATACAATAGTATATTTAGTTTATTTTAACGGTCCGACGAAAGACCTAAAAATCACCAAAATGGACTAACGAAAAACCGAAATGGACCACAAATTTATCCTGAAAACAATTTACAGAACATTTTTCAGAAGTTGTAATATCCTCTACATCGAGTCTTTTAATATCGTTTATTAAAGAAAAATTATATAAAAGACTCGAACAAGAGGATATTACAACTTCTGGAAAATGTTCTGTAAATTGTTTACATGACACAATTGTGGTCTGTTTCGGTGTTTTGTCGGTCCATTTCGATCCTTTTCGGTGTTTCGTCGGACCCTTATTTTAATGTAGGCCATGTCATATGAGGTTGACGTATATGTTTGTATTTTCACAGAATGAAAAGAAGAAAGATTTTGATCAAGAAGATTATTACCCCAAAAAACATAAACAAGAGTATGACACAGAAGATGACATCGGGTCAAAATCTAAAGATAGAAATATAGATGAATATAATGTGAGGGTTATTAAAGACTCGGATGAAATTATAAATGATCAAGATAACGTCAGACACAAACAAAAACATTTACGGGATGGTAATTCTAAATCCAGCGATAAAAAAATAAAAGATGAACGAGATGTAAGAAACAAATTGACTGATAAACAGAGTCATCAGGATTTGGATTCTCAAAAGCACTCTGGTCATAAGAAAGATAGTAAAGAACAGAAAATATCCCATGAAGGGAAACAAAATATTGAAAAGACAAAAACAAAACTTAAAACCGATGGCAAAGGCGATGAGGTGGGTCAAAAATTACCAGAATTGGATGAGGATCGACGGAAAGCAGACTTGATGGCGGAACGGAGGAAGAAACTTCACAAAGTCGACTTCGACCTTGACGGGGACGATTTTAAAACGGCAAGAGAAAAGAATCTAAGACGTAAAGAGTTTTTTAAAACTGTCGATGAGGTCAAGGAGGACTTTGACCCCAACGGTGAAGACGAGCATTTTCACGAACGCGACGACGACCTGACGATTGTGACAGCTGTGTGGAGCGACAATTACCTCGGAGCCTTGCAGATGGTGGAGAGTGTGCAACGTTTTCTGCCCAGAGTCGAAATCGGCTTATTTGACCTCGGTCTGACTGCAGATGAGAGAGAAAAGGTAATTCTGTCATGTATTTGTTTTAAATAGGCAGTGTCATAGTTAGCAAGATGGCACACTTGACTACGTGTCAAAATAATCAAATGTTTGACATCCAATAGCCGATGAGTAATAAATAAACCACGTTTTTTTTTTTTTTTTAAGTTCGCAAGATGGAAATCCTTATAAGTGTATTATCTAATAAATATACCCTCATTCAGGCCTGGATTAAGTCGGACTGATGCCCTAAGCACAGTCCAACCTTGGTGCCCCGGCCCTTCAATTTGCAAGGTTCATAAGCGACGGTCCATAAATATCGATGTGCTTCACAATCCGAACAATGTTCGGAAAGGGACGGAGGGGGTAAAAGCTATTCGGATTGCTTTTCAGGTAAAACATCGGTCCATCGAAGATCAATGTTTCTTTATGTTAGGATTAGGGGAGGAGGGGAGGGGGTCAAACCCAATCCTAACATTTTTAGGATTATGAAAACCATTAACATTTATGGACCGTCCCTAATTCTGTTTACTTGCAGGCCAGTCTGACCAGATTTCACATTTTATTTTCACAACATTACCTGGGTTTTTAGGTTTGGTTTTTTTCTCGATTATTTAACACTCATTGATATATATACACACCACATTACTATCAATATCAAAAACAAAATATTAATTGCAAAGGGAAATATTTAAATTAGTGTCTGGTCAGCTAAGAGTGGCAGTTCTCGTGATACTACATATGAGTAAATATAAAGAATACGCCATTAATTAAATGGAAGCAACACATTACCACCAGTTAAAAGCAATTTACTAACAAAATATTAATTGCATATAGAAATATTTAAATTAGTGTCCGGCCAGGTAAGATGCATTATTTATTTATTTATTTAACGACATCAACAAACACATTATTTCTAACAGGCTGAAGGTGAGGACAATCCACCAAAATATGACGCACCGTCAATATATACCGGCAGTGCTCACAATGAGGTGGATGGTCCCTTTTCAGATGAAAAATATGTTAAATACGTATGACTAATACGAGAACGACACAAAACAATTTCATCCTTCCTTGACCGTCTGTAGGAGGACTGCCAATCTCCCAAGACCGGCTTTATAGGTCAGATGCGAACCTTGGTGTTCCAGCGGTAGAACATCGGACTCTCAAGCTGATGACAATTGTTCAAAACCTGTTGGAGGCTAGCTCAACTTTACGTGTCACAATAACCATCCAATAGCCGATGATTAATAAAACAATGTGCTCTAGTGGTGTCGTTAAACAAAAGAAAAATCAAAAGATCGGCAGTTCTCTTAATAATATACTCAACAAAAAAAGAAAGTATGCATGTAATCAAGTCATTTATTTCATAAACCAGACGACAGTCATGACAGAAGATATGTGTGTTTGTGTGTGTGTGTGCGTGCGTGCGTGATTGCGTGCGTGCGTGTGTGTGCGTGCGTGCTCGCAGTATTTTATTATAGTAGTTAGGATCCCGTATAAAATATTTGTGTTTCTACCATTACAGCTGGAGCGACTTTGTCGAGTCAAAGTTCACAGAACTTTACTGGTTCACATGCCAGAACACATGCAGGACCTTTCCAGAAATTTATGGAGACCATTCGTCCTTCAGGTAGGTTTAACAAGTGAACGTTAAAGATACTAATTACAGTTTCAAGTCACTGTCATAGTTTAAAATGATTCATCCAAGATTCATGTAATTGGTTCTAGTTTCATATCACTGATCCAAGTTGCATATACCTGAACCTAGTTTCAAGTCAAATCCTTATTTCGTGTCGCTGATCCTGGTTTCATGTCGCTGATCCTGGTTTCATGTCACTGATCCTAGTTTCAAGTGACTGATTCTTGTTTCGTGTTACTGGTCCTTGTTTCATGTCACTGATCCTAGTTTCAAGTCACTGATCCTTGTTTTATGTAACTGATCCTTGTTCCATGTAATTGATCCTTGTTTCAAGTCAATGATTCTAGTTTCATGTCACTGATCCTCGTTGCATTGGATTTTTTCTTGTTTCAAGTCACTGATCCTTATTTCAAGTCACTGATCCAAGTTTCATGTCACTGATCCAAGTTTCATGTCACTGATCCAAATTTGAAGTCACTGATGCTAGTTTCATGTCAATGAACTTTGTTTGAAGTCACTGATCATAGTTTCAGGTCAATTGTTAATTTTAAGATGTCAACTAAACGCATGTGGGTGTTTTGTTGACATAGCATTTAAATTAATATCGTAACTTCTTAATAACTTTTTTCTTTTTTTTAGATGGCACTTGCAACGTATGGTCATATGATATACATCACTCCTGAAAGGAAAATAGTATCAATAGAAGATTTTAAAGGATTTGTCGCTCAGTCGCGCATTGGTGGCGTTTCTATAGTCGGTCGCTTGAGAGATTACTCCAGCTACGTCGTCACCCACCCCGACATGTATCACTACCTGTCAACTGACCTGAGGAAGCTACAGAGAACAAAACACGTGGAGGTTACCATGATCTTTCTCCATAATACAGTTAATGTCCGCATGAGATTCATGCGCTGGTTGTATTCCTGTATGTTGGAAGAGTGGTGTATAGCGCCCCCTGGATCTCGCACGAGGTGCGATCACAGACAGCACGCGCATTCTAAGTTGTGGGCCAACTGTCATCGATACGATGAATCTGCGATTAACATACTGCTGGCAACATGGCACAAATACGATTTGAAACATTACGTGAGACGAGACACTCTGACGTCACCTTACGACGGTCATGACGTCACGGAAAAATTGCAGTATTGCACTGGATCGGGACATGGTGATTTATAAACAAAATTCGCTCCTTCAGCACCGAAAGGGTGTAAGTTTGGGTTTGGCAATTACTGATATCACTGAATGCCCCTAAGCAGACCTCTCAAGTCTCACGGTTTTCAGCAAAATGTAACGGTCTCACGGTAAGCCGCGAAAATCACACGGTTTTTCTCTAGCGATAAAATCTATTGTAGTTCAAACAATTTCTATTCTTACTCAGTCAAGTTGTCGGCCAATCCAAACTGTTGGAGCGTTCAAAGAAGCATATAATGCTGAGCACAAAGCATAAACTGTCAACTGCATGTGTAGTTCAGGAACTTAATGCTTTGATTATTAGTTATTGCATTAAGTTCAGCTCCCGACCCATATTATGTATTGGTGCAAATTTCTGGTAACAAACGCTTCGGTTTCCGAACAAAACATTACAAGAAATATGTAGATATACGATAAAATTGCCAACTTACGCGCTTATTACATCCCTTTTCACAGTAAATCCCACATTATTCATTGATATCGCCTTCAACCGCTGATTGATTTCAAAACAACATATACTATCTCTAATACGAAGTATTTCCCACTTTTTGTCTCTTTTTCGGTCTGTTCTCCGTAATTTTACCGTTTTCTTCTCTATTCCCTTCTTTTCGCCTCTCTCAGCCTCTTTTTTGGCCTCTTTCAACGTTCTTTCCGTTTCTTTCCACTTCATTCCGGTGTTTTTCTTTTTGTTTTAACACGAATGAGTAAGTTAGGATTTCGTGAAGATGTGGGAACTGCAATAATTAGTTGTGCTGATAAGCCTAAAGCAATAAACTATTTGAACAAATTGAAGTTCTCATTTACCAAACGTCTTTACAATGTTTATTCTTCTCTGGTCTTAAATGTCTACTGTAGACAGACTGGCTGAGTCGGTTTTAAGATATAACAACGCATGTCTTAGAATCACATTCCAACCACAGATCTAGTGATTACAATTAACAGACTTTTCTTATACAACAGATTGAGTGATGAGGAATTAGTGTGGCGGCAGCGAGTTCGTATCTCTTCTATTAACACTAACCTCTCTTATACCATGCATGACCACTCTTTGTACGGTTCAGAAAGCTAATTCTCTATTCATTTGACACCTTTGATTTGAGGAACATTGCAAACATACTGTCAGCTTTAATATAAGTATTTCCCACTTTTAGTCTCTTTTCTCCATTTACCCGTCTGTTCTTTTACAGTTTTGTATCGTATTTTAACAGTTTTCTCATCTTTTTCCGCCTCATTTTGTTTCTTTCTGCCATTTTTGGCCTCTTTCCGCTCCTTTCCGGTGTTTAGCACCCCGATTTGGGAGCAGTATCGGTATCGTGATCGTAAGACGTACGTGCGACCAGTCGTGAGATAGTCCACAAGTCACAGACCAGTCAGCGACAGGTCCTATAGTCTGTCCGCAACACATCGAACGCAGAAAACAAGCCAACGACCGTCCACGATCGCACGACAGCAGAGGTCGCGGACAATCGCAGCGTAAGTGCGACTGGGGCCTTAGTTTCTAATCTGTGTTGGAGAACAGCAAAATTAATTTTTAAAAAATCAGAGTTGCACGATCAGTCTAGCTAACAATTTCATCCAGAACGTAACCCTGGTTATGAATTACACATAATATATAGAGAGTACTTTAGTCAAACTAACTTACGTGTTGCAAGAAGGTGAGAAAACCTCCAATTCAATAATCCAGTGGTAGGATATCAGACTCAAAACCCGCAGGACCAATGTTTGACTTTAGTCGATGATTAGTAATTCAGTGTGCTCTAGTGCAATGTTTCCCAACCTGTGATCACTGGAGCCTTTTTGAAGGATCGAGGGTGAAAAGGAGGTCCGTGAAAAAAAAGAAAAAGAAGATAGCCAAAGTACCCATTTGCGACAAGCTATCTGACATCCTCACAATGTCAGGAGTCACACGGCAAATATAGTTCATGAAAACCCGGGCTGTTTACTGCGCCATCTCTACGAAACTAATTTTGGTGATATCATGCTTAAACATATTATCCAATCAGATCGCTCGTTTTACAAGCCGAATCGGCAACTGGCATGCTCTTGTGGAAAATCCGCTAACACTTCGTGAAGTTGCTTTTTCACAGTGAAACTATCATTAAATATATAGCGCCTGTTCTTCTTTGGTAACAATTCTTACAAAGAAGGAAACAATCACTATTTTGCATTTTTATATTACCGTTGACACTAATTTCACATAATGATTTAAGACTCGTGGTTACCAAGACAGAACCTGACATCGAACTTGTAAAGGAGTTACAAGCTCAGGGCGGTCACTGGGGAGTGAATGTCTATTGTGCACAAACAAGAATGAATGAAATTTATCAAAATATAGTGAACAGCAAAAGAAACGCAAATTTAATTTGCAATGTTTAATTAATAAAAGTTAACCATATTTTTTTTATGTTGGCTCTTTTACTTACTGGAGGCACGTGCAGAGAAGTGTAAAGCGTTTTTTCATTGAATGGTTATCATGAATTAATTTCGTCTAATTTGATTAAACTGCTTCTGAACAAACATTTGCATTTCTTTTGCTGTTCAGAATACATAATTTAATGTTTCAGATTATGATGGCTAAAGTTACGGTTTATCAGATTAATGAGAAAAATGGTGACTCACACCTCAACTTCTAACGCCCCTATAATGGGAAATCTGACAGTAAATGCAGATGTGGGTCTTCGGAGATTTGTAAAATGTTCCAAGGTGTCCGCAATTGCTCTAGTGGTGTCGTTAAACAAAACTATATAAAGATCTAAGAATGTTTGAACCATGGATATTATATGCAAATTACACGTTCATCGTTTTATTCATGAAGTGGACTTATCAGTACTTCACGTAATCAAATCACAAACCCCTCTGGACGAGAATCGTTGGATGTGTTCTTATGGTTGATGCAAAACCCTAGATAAAAAAAATAATAAAAAAATTTAAAAAATGACATTATACGTTTGTACTACATTCACAGTAATACAATTGAAGATTTATTAAAATAGTATTCCACACAAATACACCGAGAACAAACAATCACAATTCGTCACATTATACCGATATATTTGAGAATTTCACGAAGACGAGAATTTCTAAGTCAATAGTCCTTCCTTCCGCAGGGGCGGTTCCATCAATTGTGAATGGAGGGGGGGGGGCAACTATGGAGGGCGAAGCACGACCTTGCGAGCGCCGAAGGGTTAACACAGGAAAAATGTTCATAGATTACTATGAGCATTGGTTCTGTATTGTTTGAACGGCAGTCGAAAGTATTGTTTCCAAACTTCTAAGCGAGGTTGCTTTAACCGCCATGTTTTATTTTCTGCAGACGTCAGAGCGTTTCCAGTTGAAATTACGCCAGGAGTGGGGAGGGGGAAAACACACGTATTTATTTTACGTTAGTCCTTGATAAAAACGGTCAATTTATATGGGTGGTGGGTTGGTGAAAGAAATTATAAATTATAATTACCTTGGTACTGGTAAATTATGCGGTGGGGGGTAATTTTGGTATAAAATCCATCTGTATATTAACCTTGGTAGGGGGTTATGAGCACATTTTATAAAAGTGAGGGGGGTAATTTTTTTTTTTTAACTGGAACAGCCCTCAAGACAACTCCATATAAAAACCGGGGCGGGGGGGAGGGGGGTCGGTAATAATTTGTATAATGGAGTTCTATTTCTA
>JAULBS010015752.1:0-10944 GCA_032355785.1 Symmetromphalus regularis | reverse complement strand
ACAAAACCAACCGTGACATTAGCGTGATTGGGTATTTTGTTGTTTATTAGGTCTACTTAAAACACAAAACCAACCGTGACATTAGCGTGATTGGGTATTTTGTTGTTTATTAGGTCTACTTAAAACACAAAACCAACCGTCACATTAGCGTGATTGGGTATTTTGTTGTTTATTAGGTCTACTTAAAACACAAAACCAACCGTAACATTAGGGTGATTGGGTATTTTGTTGTTTTGAAAGACGTGTTGAAACGTGTAATTAATTAACAGTCGTACGCAACCGGTTTATTAACTCTAATTCACTAATAGCTAGGCAGGGAAGATTGAATTGCCCGTAATTAATCAAAAGCTTAAGTCTTGCATAACAGCGACAAATACACATGACATAACACTATTGTCAACAAGTATGGCTGAGATATCACATGTCGGTATGGTGTATTATGTTTATTACATTATTATAAACAAATACAGACAATGTATCACACATGGTATGGGTGAACTAATATTATTATTTACCTGCTGTGTTTGTATAATGACATAAATCAAACACTTTTGAAAACGGTGTGAGTGAAAAAAAAAACAGCTTTATAGTTAATTAAGTACTTAGTAATTATTTAAAGATTCATATTTTTTTTTTAAATTACATGTACTTGGTAAACTGTCGTAAAATAATGCTTTATAATGCACATAAACTTGAAAATTCTAAAGCTAGTTCCAAAGACAAACAGGTGTACCACAGAACACCGTATCGTTTCATTTTATAAGATCATTTCACTGTAATGTGGTTTATATATTTCATAAATCATAATGTGAATCAGATTTTAATTTGCTGGTATACGTATATCATCATTTAAATATTTATTTTAAAAAAATGCTTACTTTATTTAGGCTTACAACGCATCCACATTATGAACAGTAAATCTATTGCTTTTCGATTCATGTAATTAATCAATTTTAATTTGAAAACATCAGAAGACTGATATTATATTCTGATATTATTTGAAACTTAACCCATCGTAAGTTTATGTGAAATAAACACTGAAACAAGTTTTACGCTTTAAATAATCTAAAACGTCTGCATAAAAGACCCAAAGACCCGCATTATTTCCATAGCACGCCGTCATAGGTATACGGTGAAATATGGAATACGCCTCTAAATGGATGCTTGGGATCAGAGTAGTACCTTCTACTGTTGCAAAATCATTGGCGTAGCTTGGGTCTTTTTTCTAGTGAGGCAAACTTTGACAAAGTTTTTTATTTCTCGTATTTTAATCAACTTTTATAATATTAATCACATTAAAAAAAATTCTCCAAAAAAAGAAAATCTAGTGAGGCAGTTGCCACATTGCCTCAATGGAAGCTACGCCACTGAAAATGTGTGTGCATTCATTGCTTTGCATATGCAAATAAAGATAAAGGATGGTTGTGTTTGCGTTCTACGTTTTAGGCACAGGTCGCACTTATTCCTCGCATCTTCGACCACCACTTTTAATTTTTGCCCATTATAATTTGATCGTAACTAATTTTTGACCCCTCTAATATTAATATATTTGGATCCTCCTTCCAAAATCCACGCATTCGCTCATCTTTTGAAGATTATTTTTAATAATAAATTTATGATTTTAAATTATTTTATTTTATTTTGTAAGCAGATTTGATACATTTTAGGATCCACGTTTGCACATTGAGTTTGCCAGGATTTTATACTGGGGAGTGCATTTTATAGTGGAGTTGGGTGTGGTGATGGACCGTACCGAAAGCTCTAATAGGATTACAAGCCAACACATATAAAATGTGATGGGATGGGGAAGAATGGGGGTGTATACGCGCCCCTATTTTACAATTATTCATCAGTTTAACAGTTAATAAACTTATTTCCACTCAGTTACTAATTTTTCCGTTGTCACTGGTAACCCTTAAGCAGGTCCGTAGAAGCCGGGGCGGGGGGGGGGGAAGGGGCGGGAGGAGGTGATGATGCGGTAATACTTCCCTCTTTTTTTCGCCAGTTTTGAATATGGTTAAAAATGTATCAGGTAATAAGCCGAAAACACTTCATAATCGCTATAAAGGGAGTTAATATTTAAAATATTTCCCCGGTTTCTCAAAACACATTTTATACACCCATAAAAATGAGAGCCCCTACATCTTTGAAAATCTGTCCTACATCACTGTTAAGTAGTTGTGTACTTTACATTTTGTGAATGAACCCAATGACACGCGCATGTCACTTTTGATTGACACATGAATTATGAATGAAACGAATGTTAATAGCAGATACCCTGTTCCTCGTTCTCCGCATTCAATATCCAGCTCATTCATAAATTTTGAAACGCGTAAAATTATCCAATAGCCGATAAGATAAAAATTAATTTGCTCTAGAGGCGTCATTAAATAAAACAAACTATCGTTTTGCTCAAAAAATATATATGGGCGAATGAGTGAGTGAATGAATGAATGAGAGAAATGCAATTTTTTTTTATAAAATGTAATATATTTTTGCAATTTCCAAAATTACTTATTCTTCCAAAGAAAACCCGTTGTATTGGTATAATTATAAACAAGACATATGCAATATACACGTATATATTTTCGGATTATTATACAATATACAGTGGCGGAATTTGGATACCATCCCCCCCCAAACTTTTAATTAATTTTATTATCATTTATTTTTAAAAATATATTTTTTAACGTTTTAGGATTCTTTAGAGCAAATGGATTTTCTCTATCCGCCACTGATACATAAACATGTACATAACATTTTTGCTCTAATATACAGTAGGCTTATGGTGCTAAATACTTTTTTTTATTACTACTGTGAATTCCAGCGTACGTGGAATCTAAACACACGCACGCATAGCTTACATTTCTTGTTTATTTCAAAGCGTTATCGATGTACATTTCAAGGTCGGCAGCTGCAACACACAAAAAACCCAGACATTCCAGAAGGTTTGTCAATTGAGTACGTAATGCTGCAATCGATTAGCACATAAGGGTTAATTAGTGCGTTGAATTAATCCCCTAGGAATTAAAGGAGCTCCACAAGTTGCTTAGCAGCATTTCGCAGTGACCGTCAGAGGTAGAGGTGTTGCGGTGTAGTGTGATAAATTACTTTAAACTTGGAAAGATGTTTAACGATTACTGTGGTGAGACGGACAGCATGAAAGACATTTCTGACATGCAGGCACACTACACAGCTGCAGAAGCATCCTTATATTCGTCCTACGCTATTGCAGAATTTGGTAAGTTTAAAATATTTTTAATATTTAAATTTGAATTTTTTTTTCACTTAAAAACCTATTTTGTTATTGTTTTTTTTTTGTTTAACGACACCACTAGAGCATGTTTAACGACACCACTAGAGCACATTGATTTATTAATCATCGGCTGTTGGATGTCAAACACTTGTTAATTTTGACACATAATCAAATGTGAACCAGCCTCAAACACTTGAAACCACTGTCTTCAGCTTGAGAGCCAGATGCCCTACCACTTGACCACAGAAGCTCATTTTAAAAAGTGTGTAAGGACTAGTGCACATTGACTTATTAATCATCGGCTATTGAATATCAAAACATTTGGTAATTTGTACACACATTCCTTAGATTAAACCCACTACATTTTTCCATGAACAGTAAGGGATCTTTTATATGTCCTTTGTCACAGACAGGACAGCACTTACAACAGCCTTTGATATACCAGTCGAGGGCACTAGTTAGGACAGGGAAAAATAGAATGAGTCCATCGCTGGGGTTGGATCCTACGACCCCGCAAAGAACGCTCTATCGACCGAGCTATACACCACCTCTTTTTACAATTAATATATCCGATCCTGTCATTTGTGTAAAATATATTTTGAAGCATGGGCGACAATCGCTTCCTAAAATCGTCTAACTATAATAACGTCAGTATACTTGCGCTAAGACATTGCAAAGAGTTACATTGATATCATAAAGAGAAATACTAGAAAATAGACAACGGTGGACCCTCGGGCCTTTGATAAAACATATTAATATTGTAAATGGAGTCCAGGGTGATCCTAAGTACATCATATACACTACATGTACATACACATACATAAATCATATGTATTTAGCACTGATTACAAAAATACTTAATACTACGTTTGTATGTGTATATGTGGAGTTCCACTGAATGTATAGGCCTGACATTATTTGAGATTATTTAATGTTTTTATATCGAAGTATTTAATAATGACTGTTTAAAATTCTATAGCAGTTGATGAGGTTGCCTCGCATCGGTATTCAGTAACCTAGGATACATGCACAAACGTGATCCCTGATGATATATATCACTGTATACGGTGGGTATATACAGATAATGTATCTATCAAAATTTGCGTATTACTACACACAGGGCTGAATTTATAATGGGTCAATTGACCAGAGTCCCCTTTTTAGAGGTGATACCAGACTAAGGACCTCCTTTATTTAAATAAATGTAATAATTATGAGTAAGTTCTATTCATTAATTTTTTTATTTTTTTTAGGGGGGGGGGGTCATGGTCATGAAGTGCCCCGGATCCCAACCCCCGTTTTGTAAATCCGGCCCTGACAACACACAAACCAAATGAACGCTGTGTTGTAATTACCGATGCCCAGGTGCCAACACTCAACCCCTACCCTACGTCCAAATATTTATTAATTTCTAAACAAAATTTGATTTAATGGTATGAAGACGAAAGACAACTCTTTAAACCATATCGCATTCAATGCCCGTTTGTAACAAGGAAGACAACTCGTGTAAACTTAATTCATTATTCTGTCGACAGCAGACTTGCCAATGACAGCCCCAGCGTGGCAGCGATAACAAGAAAAAGAAATTTTAACACCAAACTGATACTGACAATACATAATGAGATTTATTTACTTATTTTTCATGTTTATTTAGCATACATTGAAACGTGTACATGTATATATCGTGTTTTGTACAATGTAATGAATTAAAATGAGTAATATTAAAGCGAATATCAGTTATTAAATCATACATGCATCTAAGTGTATTCCATATCAAAACAATATTTCTTGTACATAATGACATCCTTTTGTAATGATCAACAAGATGTATCTATATATAAAGATGTTTTCTTTCATTTTATAAACCCATTACGTGCACGGCGAAAGCAACTGAACATTAGGGTAGGGGGTGGCGCTAACAGATCTAGACTCGAAACGAGTTTCTAGAGGATACAAGGTTATGCTCGACTCAGAATTACCGAGAAAGCTAGAGTCTTCAAGGCCGCCACCCCCGTTCACCCGTACCTGCATTACAAGATCATACGAAATAATGTAGCAGATATACATATGTTTATTGCTTTTTTTATTACATGTACATCGATTTCATACGAAAATATATACGTGTATAATGCATATGTATTGTTTATAATTATACCAATACAACGGTTTTCTTTGGTATATATAACATGGTTATAAACTCAAAAATTCAAATAGATGTAAATTTGTACACATTATTATTATTTTTTAAATCAGAATGTTTATTCATATAGTAAGTAATGGTTTGGTTGAAATTGGCATGATACCAACAAGTTTCTATTTTAAATGACCTTGCGTTAATGACTAATCGTATGAACTGATGTCGAAAAGTTAATATAACAAAACCGCGCCTATATTTGGGTTCACAACAACGTTCGTGCAATATATTAAAACCTATAATTATACTTATACACATAAATAATATATAAATATCTTTTTTTTTATGATACTGAATATAAAGTTAATCCTTGGATAAACTGTTTTGTGGTTATCATCAAAGCCTTATTCTCTTTACACAACATACATGTACATAAATATATTTCGTCTTTAAAATTGAACATAAAGGGTTTATCCTTGGAATTTAGCAAAACATCTTTGTTGACAAGCTATCCTTGAGTTAGGCGTCAAGAAATCTACAACTAGTGCATGTGTCTGCATGTTGATTACCACAACGTATGTTTGTATCACGCAGTGTAATTTTACAACTTCCCAAATGAACCCATTCATGCAAACGACGAAGATCGTGCCGGTCCAACCTGTTATGATCGAGTTTTGTTTACCTTTCTAAATATAGCTACTACTTATATACACCCGAACATTCTCCGAATTAGTGTACCCGTGGGAATTGCGCGCTAACTCCCGAGACATGTTTTTGCGTTTCTGTCACGTCTTGGTTACGTACAACTCCGACGCAAACGCAACTGTTGTAGATACCCCATGGTTACGAGGGTGTTCGCGTCTAATTAACAGTTGTACATGTTGCAGGGCAACCACATTGATCTGTTGTTGTTTTTATTTTGTGGGTACTATCTAGGTGCGCTCGCTCGCTGTTATTAAAACAAACAACCAAATATCGAGTGTTTTTTTCGTGTATTTTTTTTCCACAGGCTTTATTTATCACCATACAGGCTCGTATTTGAATAACATTTAAAATGTATTATTAATAGTGTATGGGAAAGGTCCTAATACAGGCTATCACCGTCGACCAATCCTAACCGCTACAGTTTGACGGAATAAATATTGTTTGAAACAACATTTACTGTAGGCCTACGATACATTCACTGTAAAATAAATAATATATCGTATATAATATTAAGTGTTATGAACGTTAGAAGAAAATTCTGAGTTTTTTTCTTCAGATTTCGAAATAAACATTAAATCGCTTAATAACTACTCTAAACGTACATTAATAAATGTTAAGATTTGTATATATATGTAATATCCATTGTGAACTACATCCAGTGTAGACCTATGTAAGTCTGTATAAAGACCACTGTTTACGCCCGAACACCACACTTTTCAAAGTGAAAGCGGTAATATTAGTAATATTTGTAAGAACACTCACACATCCCTATGGGGAAAATGAACGAGGGAGGAACATGAAATTCAGGTTGTTTGAAGAAGGTATTTGGTGGGGGCGGGAATGTCATTTAAGCAACTGGTCTAAAGTCCCATTTCCAAGGGCGTTCGTGTTTGACGAGTGAATCATTTAAAGCTGTTTGAAAGTTGTTTCTCATATTTTCAAAACGACGGATTTAAGATATTTCTTTAATTCATTAATTATATATGGCCTATGGCCAAGATTGTTTACTTTAACTAGTATACAGGTTCACCCAAAACTGGTATTTTAAAAGTTCAGTATTTTTTCCCTTTAAAACTGAGACACGCCCTAATATGAAACCGATAAAGCCCCAGTAGGAGCCTTTAAACACTGGGTGTGGCCACTCTAGATACTAGAATTGTAGTTACACCCATACTATAAAAGGTTTCTTCTCTTCTATTAACAACTTCACTACAAACATGTCATAGGCTAGACTACTAAACAGGATGGGTGGGTATGGGCGAATGTTGAAAGTTTGGATAGTGGTCCAAAGATGGTGACGATTTTTTCACTGGATTATGTCTGTTTACTACATACGCCATTTTATTTATTATGAAGGGTGTATAATTAATAAAGAATTCTATTAGTAAATAATACCAATCTATCAACCATCCTACACAAATATTTCATCCCGAAGTCAATTACTAGACCGAGACTGCAGCAGACGTGGTTTGTTACTAACAGTATGCAATATAGGCGGGTATACCGGGTGAATGGAGAGGGTAAGATGTACTGAAACAAAAACAACCCTCCACACCCCAAAACATGAAAAGCATTTTTAAAAAAAACTTTCTTAATATTTAAATGCTCTACCAAGCAGAAATTTTAGTGCGTATTGGGTAGACTAAATTCAATTAGATTTTCTAATACAGCATTGAAGTTTTTATTTAAAAAAAAAATCTACAAATAAAATACATTATTTCTGAATCATTCAACGATTAAATATTCTCCTAAAGAAATATTACGCGCCTACAAGTCCAGCAGACTACATTTGTTTTGATTTTCTTGCAATGATTCAGAAAAAATGAGGATTGTAATATTCTTTGTTCAGTTCCCGCCTTACAAGCTGGTTATAGTTTGTTTGTACCTACTGCCCGCATGATCCAGATGCTGCGTGGCGGGTTTCATTAGGAATGAACAGGAAAAACAATGATTGGTCGGTCCGTAAATCCTTAAGGGCGGGAAGCATTTTCATTGGTTAAGTGATAGAAGAATGTGGTGAATGCCCTGTACTACTTGATACGCAAGCTCTAAGGACAGTTGGCAGTGGGCCAACCTATTCACGCCACAACAAAATATAGTTCCATGTCTGCATCTAAATAATTCCAAACCATTTCAGCTAATAAAATTAAATATGAATGCAATATTAAATATAGCTAACAAGCAATACATAACATTAAAATTGCAAAATTATATTGAAGTTGAAATATTTTGGCCTCTCGCCAATGTGGGTGGAGCCAGACAGCAGCGAAATAAATTCCTCCGCTGACATTGTTTGGGGTTCAACGTTCATAGTACAAGGATGGTATGGAATGAATAGGCTCAGATGAAAACAGTGAGTCGAACGTGTAAGACTTGTTTTGGAATACACTGGATACTGTACTTAAACATAGTACAACGAATTCGTTTACCGTATGTACTGACGGTATAATAATGTTGTCCAGGAAAATTGGATTAAATGTATTCAACTCTAATTACCACGCTGAAAAAGAACGACAAGGTGAGTTCTCGACTCTTGTTGTGTTTCGTGTTTTGCTACGTTGCGCTGTTTTACGCGATTCTGTTTTCAATGACATTGACTTCAGTGACATAGGTTTTGTATTGAAAATGTCTTGTTTTATATTTCAGTGAAGGAAAAAGACAGCTTTGAAAAGTCGTACAGCCTTGGAAATATCTTAGGCAGTGGTGGATTCGGCACAGTCTTCTCTGGAGTTCGGAAAAGGGACAATTTTCCAGTAAGTAGCACCCCCTCCCATGTTTTACACATGTTGTAGTGAAAGCGTGAGAAATTGAGGTGGAAAAAATGTTTTAAGTTGTATTAAGTAAGTTTCATTTCTTTTATTTTAATTTCTTATATTTTTAACATTTCATTTTGTGAACCTCAAAATCTGTTACTTTATTTTTTAAATTAAAATTATTTTTATGTTGTAAAATTATTACCACCAGTTTCAGTATCTTGTACAGTATGAATGAACCGATAAGCAATATTTTTTTTAGCAAATACATGTTATTTATTATGAATTGTATTTGTTGTACATAATCTTATGTTGTTTTATCTTGTATTTTTCAGGTTGCAATCAAACATATTTCCAAAACAAAAGTCACAGAATGGGGACAGGTAAGATGAATTTCCAACTTATTTCCATAGTAACCATGACAATATTAAAAATTAAATTTTATACATTTAATGGTGATTTGACATTTAATGAAAACAATAGATTGATTTTTCCGGTGTTAAATGTTAAAAGTAAATTTATATTTCAATATAATACATATTTCAGTATGAAATATAATTCATTAGTAATATACAATATAATGCTAATATCGTTTTAAAATTTATTTGTATCCTTTTTTCCCATTGTTACATTATTTAATGTCCTAAAATATGTTCTATTTCAGTTAAATGGATATACTGTTCCCATGGAAATATGTCTACTACGGAAGGTTCAGCATGTTTCTGGAGTTGTTCAAATGTTGGATTACTACGAGAGACCAGACAGTTTTATTATTGTGATGGAAAGACCGGAACCCGTGACAGACTTGTTCGATTATATCACAGAGAAAGTGGTTCTAAGTGAGGATAGGGCGAGAGACTTTTTTCGTCAGATTCTTGAAATTGTTACAAACATTCACAAAGCCGGTGTTGTCCACAGAGACATTAAAGACGAAAACATACTTGTGGATAAAACTGGACAGCTTAGAGTGATAGACTTTGGTTCAGGGGCATTCCTAAAGGATACAGTCTTCTGTAATTTTGATGGTGAGTGCTTCTTGACATTTTGCCAGCTTAATCGGTGAAAGGATTAGCTATGAATACAAAAAAAAAAAAAATACTACAGATAAAATGGGAGGAGGGGGTTATGGATAACAGAAAAATATTGTAAAAATGGACAGGGGGTTGAAGACAAAATAAAAAGACTGCAGATACAAAGTAAAAAAATTGGGGTGAGGGGTTGTGGACAATAGAAAAAAAAACTACAGATAAAATGGGAGGGTTTGTGGACCCAAAAAAAAGACTCGATACAAAAAGTTATAAAATAGGGGATAGGGGTTGTGGAAATATAAGGACTGAAGATACCACCAAAAAAAATACTGCTTTTATTTTAAATACATTTCTTATATTGGCCATATGTTTTGTGTCGATATCATGTTTTGATATCTACAAAACCTGACTATGTGGCTAGACTGTAAACTGGCTGCGTCACTACGCAAACAAACGGGTGACCAGTTATCTGTGGAATGTTGTGCTCAAACACCGTGCTGGCTCTTGGCCATGCATGAGCGGCTAGGTGTTCTGAGAAATTTGTCACCAGGTCACAGGCGTTAGATCCTATTCCGATCCCATTGGCTGGTGTAAACCTCAATGACGGCTATGTCGGTCAAAAAACGACTGCGTCATGTCATTCGTGTTTGTACACAATAGAAATATACACATGGGTAGATTTCACAATAGTGTACACTTGGGGGTGGATTTCATGTGATAAATAAATGCTTGGTAATATACAAAATCAGCAAAGCAGAGAAACCTTTTGAAATTTTAATTCAGTATGTGTCTGTGAAATGCTGTTTGGGGATGTAGTGAGAAAATGTAATAAAATATAGATGTTAGGGGTGGATATTTTTTTTTTGTAAAGCAAGTTTTTTTTTGGAATGGAAAATTATTTCTTTGTAAATGTAAATGTCAGGGGTTTATATTTGTTTTTTTTATATATTTAATAGCTCTGACATTTGTTCGTTTTGATTTGTTATCACACATTGATTCTATTGCAGTCTTCTGTATATATATATATATATATATATATATATATATAGACAAATATAAATAAACTGT
>JAULBS010015721.1:0-10944 GCA_032355785.1 Symmetromphalus regularis | reverse complement strand
CGATTTTTTATTTTTTTGTTGGGCTGCTTAAACAAAAAAATATTATTATTACTATTATTATTATTATTATTATTATTATTATTATTAGTAGTAGTAGTAGTAGTAGTATCGTTGTATGATTGTTTAACCCCCACCACCACCCCACCCAAGAACAAAATATAAATAATGGTTACTCTCCAAATGTACTTACCATGGATGTTTCGCTGGACAAATATTACAGTTCTGTGGTGAACAAAAACTGTTTGTTTTGTTATATTTACATCAACCTTTATATATATGATAATGACGTTCATAGCATTGTCAGAAAATAACCAATCTGGTGCCTACTTTATGATGAAAAACTATTCCCAGTCATCAACGAGGTAGTCCACCAATAGGCGATGTTTATTTTTGTACTGGAGTTAGGACCGATTTTGATATTAGGGCGGTGGGGAGTGGCTCACTTTTATGGGTGTATAAAATATGTTGTGCGAAACCGCGAGCGCCATCGACGCCATATTTTAAAATATTAACTCCCTTTATAGCGATTCGATTTATTACCCAAGACATTTTTAACAATATTAATAACTGGCTTTAAAAATGTGTGGGGTCGGGTGGGGGTTTAAGGGGATGGCTGAGTTCCTATGGGTCTGAATATTCAATCAATCCACAAGGTAGAATAAAAGGGAGGGATTAGAAGGCGCCAACGCCCAACCCTTCACTTCTCATTATTTTTTCCACATTAATTTAATGGGAAAAGGATGTGGGGTATTTGTTTATCCTTTTTTATATAGAATATATAGGGGAATGGATAAAATAACAGAATTTCTTTTTTTCTTTATTCAAAAATCTTGGATCCATCCCTACCCTTATATTTATGCACTTTATTTCTTGTTTATATTAAAAGTCGTTCACAGTTATCTCCTCCACCTCAAATGAGTTTGCTTAATTTAAATACTTCTGTCAACCTTTTAATGAAATTTTAAATCCAGGCATGGCAGAAGAGGGGGAGCCACTGAATCAAGCATAACCTCGTATCCACTTGATCTGATAGCCCCCCCACCCCCGCCTCCTATTTTGGTTACAATTTCAAACATTAATGTGATTACGGGCCCCCTAACAGTTTCTACCTTTCCTTATGACCTACTCCGTGGTGTTGACGACAAACTGTTATGGATAGATAAAAAAATAATAATTAGTAAGTGTAATAGAGATGCCATATGTTGGATACATGTCATATATTGTTTAACACTCTTTCTGTTTTTATCTTAATTGATACCAGCTAAGCACGGAAGAAACACCTGTACGACTAACATATTCAACCAATGAAAAAGTGCATAGAATTTACAAATGTTGTTTTCATCTATCTGGTTTAATATAGTAATATTAAAAGCATACTCCCACGGACCTTTTACCTAATTAATTTCCAAACAAAGAATTAATTTTAAATATAAACATTTGTCCATAATTTCATTCAATTACTTACATAATCACCGCATCTCGATTATTACCAATATTTTTAAAATAATAATGAATTATGCTCACGGACAAATAAATCAACAAAAAAAATAAAGGTGTTTTTTTCGTTGAAGGTGTAACGTATATATTTCGAGTCACGTGAGAAGGATCGATCCGATGACCAGCTGCAAGTTTGACGATGAGAAAAACGGACAATGTAGCAAAAACAGGTTGTTTCACTCTTACTAAACTGTAACCTCTGGTCCGGACAGACTACATAGAAAACTGGGGAGCGGGACGTAGCTCAAATGGTAGCGTGTCTGCTTGTGAATCGGTCGGTCGTCGGATCGATCTTTCTCAGTGGACCTCAGTATGGGTTATTTTCCGTTCCAACCAGTGGTCCACAACTGGTTATCAAAGGCCGTGGTATGCGCAGTTCTATCTATGGGACGGTGCATATAAAAGACCCCTTGCTGCTTATCGGAAAGAGTAGCCAATGTGGCGGCAGCGGGTTTCCTCTAAATACATATGTCAGAATAACCATATGATTGACGTCCAATAGCCGCTGATAAGATAAAAATCAATGTGTTCTAGAGGCGTCGTTAAATATAACAAACTTTACTTTAGAAACTGAAATTGTGGTATTTAAAACCATGACGGAGCGGGATGTAGCTCAAACGAGAGCGGGTCCGCCTGTGAATCGGTCGGTCATCGGATCGATCCTTCTCGGAGGACCCATTTGTAGTTTAGGCTATTTTACAAGACGAGAGCTAATTATCTCTTACAATAGTTAAAGCTCATGCCCCAAAAGCGTTTCCATACAAGTGAAATGTGATTGCTGAGTTATAATTCTATGCAATGTATATTGTATAAGCTCTACCCTCAGGAACGGAAACATGAAATTGAAACAGTATGTATTACAGACATTGCAAGCAAATGGCACCTGTCAATATTCTTTTTATTATAAATAATTTTAAAAATTGTTCTTATGTTGAAATATATGTGACGTAACTTGCGCATGTGTATCATGCTTTAAATTTATTAGACATTAATGGTTACGAAAATAAACAACTAAAAATATGTGCAAAAAAATATAGACATGGTATTAAGAAGGATTAATAAAGTAATTCAACCCCTTAGAAATTTAAAAATCATGTTTTAATATTTTTTATTTCTTAGGTTTATTAAGATTGTTAATTTCATAGGCTGGATTATCATTAGCATTAACATTGTGAATTTATGAACATCGTCAAATTCACAAGTTAAACCATTATTATTGTTACCTTGTTCGTTTCATTTCATTACTGAAAAATAGCCTTACCTGGGCGGCGAGTGACTTTCAGAATGTGTTACTGTTTTGCAGTTTAAGCGTGGTGGACAAGGAAAAAATTAATGCTTTGTCACATCCATTGATGACATACATGTACCGAAATTGTTTACCTTGCACCTCGTAATAGGGTACAGGTAGTGTCACTGACAGAGATTCCGTACGTTAAACATATGCAGAGACATTTTTTTTTTTTTACTACAGTCATTAAATTTATACCATGTGACTAATTAAATATTGTGTAAGAGCTAAATTAATGAGAACCGCATTTTAATGTTTATGTTTTCACTACAGTCATTGAACTTATGCCATATGATTGAAATATTGTGTAAGACATTATTTTTATTTTATTTTTATTAGTGAACGAGATGTGGTTATGTTATAGAATGATAGAATGAACAAGCAGGTCCGTATGAACCGGGGGTCGGGGGGGGGGGCACGTACACCCTCCCCCACTTGTGAGACTTTAATTTTTTTTTACAAAATAGAAATAAACTTCAGCATTAATGTTTGCCATTGTAACCAAAATCTGATAATTATATAATGTTTACCCAATCCGTCAGTGCTCCTCCATCCCACCCTACCCCCACCCCACTCCTTCGGGTCTGACAAGCTAATTTAGGAAGGAGTCCCTTTGGCCAACGAATTTTTATTTGTTTTTCCTTTATAATTTGGTCTTAACTAACTTTGAAACTCCCTCCAATATTAAACCTTTTTAAAACTGCCCTTTGCATTAAAATGTAACAAACGTAACATTATAAAATCTGAATCTTAGAAAATAAATAAATAAATGAAACGGACCCAATGCCATTGGATAACCCTTTTTTGCTGTACAGTCCACATGTGAGAGGCGCCTGTCATGGTTCTGGAGACAAGGACTGGAATGTGGAGTTAGACAGACAGAAGTTAACATGTAAAGGATGTTTTTATTATGAGAAAACTGGCCCCGGTGACGCAGTGGTTAAACTGCCCCGATTCCAACTCCCCTGCTGTGACCTAATAGTCGCTGAATAGACATTCCGCTAAGGTGTCGTCAAACAAACATTTCTTTCCTTTTACAAAAAAAAAAAACAACCAACAACAACAGCAAGTACGTCAAAGTTGAGACATGAAAGGGGGCAGTGAGCAAAACAAAATTTAGTTCCGGTTTATAAAACATAAAAATTAAATCGTTCAAGTGCCAAGCATTTTATCGCCATACTAATATTTAATAGCATGTAATAAAGTCATCGCATCACCTATACTCCGGAGGCGTGGTTATGCAATTTTAAAATGTACATATATATATAATGGAAGAGTTGAGATATTTTCACTGAGCTGCATTGCTGTCTAGAGTTTACCGCGGTAATCAACCGTGGATGGCAAGTGGCGGATCTAGGTAGGTGTCTAGGGGTTCGCCTCTCCCTAAAAAAATATTTTTATTATTATTATTTTTATACTTATTATTTTTTTAACCTTAAAGAATCCGAGGATTCTTTAGGCCCCCCCCTTCCAAATGGATTTTTCTAGGTCTACCACTGATGGCAATTTACACAATAAAAATGTAGGTGAAAAAATGTGATTAAATAAACGTGTTCTATTTATTAGATGTAGCATATGCTCGTATATATTATTTATATTAAGTGCATGGTTAGAGTATTTACTGTAGCATATCCTGGGTGTCTGTGGTATGTTTGTATTTGCAAGGGCGTGTGGGGGGATTTTATACTGAAACCAAAAGAAACACAAATTTAATTTGCAATGTTTGATTGAATAAAAATTAACCATGTTTTGACGTTGGCTGTTTTGCTTACTGGAGGCATGTGCAGAGACGTGTAAAGTTTTATGGTTTTATGATTTATTTATTTTTGTCTAATTTGATTAAACTGGATCTGAACCAACATTTGCATTTCTTTTGCTGTTCAGTATATGTGAAATGGCAAAATACTCCTACCTCGAAATTAGCCTCAGTGTCTTTAAATTAAACCGTTTTGAAGTTTTAAACTCACCTTTCGTAATTATTGTCTAATTTCGATTATATAATTTCTTCAACATAATTATGTTTATCATCGTTACCATCATCATAATCATCATCATCATCAATAGCAACAGAAGCAGTAAGACAAGATAAATAATTCGAGCAAAATGAAAATTCTAATCATCACTGCAGCCATAACCACCTTCGTTTCGCAACTTGACATAATAATTATGATAGTCTTTCTATTTCTCTAAATTTTACTTTACTTAGGCCATCCTTAAAAATATTCTTGTTTGTCGTAACCCAACTGACTCAATGAAATTGGGCCCGACTTAATTATTTATTTTTAACACCTGGTTTGAATTGCCGACTTGCTGACTACAAGTTTCTGTTGCGACCGAGTTTTCTTTTTCCACCCAGTAATATCCTGAAAATGCTGGACACACAGAAGACATGGTCGGATATGATTGCTGATATTTGCCCGAACGTATTGACAGAAGACTATGAATATGATTGTCACAGTCGCCACGAAAATAAACGATCCCACAGCGTCAAAACTTACTGTAGATGCACCTCAAAGGATTGATGACAATGTGAGGGTTAATACCAGGAATATTTTTTATTGGTGATTGGGAATTTTAAAAAATAGATTTACCTACTTGTTCAGTATATGTATATACCTACCTAACCCTATTTTTTTTAGATTTAGATATTACGGCAACTCAACATATTTTCAAGGATGGCCTTACCTTGTACTGTAGAAATAATTCCGTGTATTCGTCAATTTAAATATAAAATAAATGCAAGATGCAATTATCAGTATTTCAAAAGGGCTATTTTAAAACTGAATAATAACAGCAATTTAATGTCTTGTTATGAACTCATTTGCAGTTTGGGCTATTTTCCGTTCCATCTAGTGGTCAACAATTGGTTCATCAAAGGCCGTGGTGTGTGCTGTGTTGTCTGTGGGAAAGTGCATATAAAAGGACCCTTGCTGCTTATCGGAAAGAGCAGCATATGTGGTGGCAGAGCATTTCCTTTAAAGACATATGTCAGAATGGTCATATGTTTGACGTCCAATAGCCGACGATGAGATAAAAATCAATGTGCTCTAGAGGCATCGTTAAACAAAACAAAATCTTAGTAAGAAAACTAAGTAACATTTAATACACTTTTGGTATTAACTTGTCATTTTATCTATGTATATAATATTTTATTGTACCTCCTATGCCGCTGAATTACGGCCAGAGTGAAATAACGTTCAGTTCAGTTTAGTTCAGCTGTATAAAACAAGATGGCGCAAAGAATACAGATAATGTTATTTCCGAGGAAGACTGCACATCCAGATGATGCACCTCCGTCTTTAATCATTGAAAATATCATATTTTGGCAGGTAACACAGTTTCGGTGTTTTACACAAACAATATCTGCGTTGAAGACAATGACGCCATGTCACTGTTCCCATGGAAACAGGCGGCTAGACGACATTTGTTTCTCCCTCTTGGTTATCTATCGTCTGCTCCAAAGAAAAGGAGTTGAAGTGAGAACAACCTTGAAAATAAACAAAGACAACAGGTGCTCTAGTGAACTTACCAACTTGTAAAACATTCTTTTTAAATTTTAATTTTAAAGATCAGTGGCGGATCTAGGGTGCCTGGGATCCGTGCTTCCTCCCGGAATTTTGTGATTTAAATAAAAAAAATGTTTAAATACATTATTATTATTAAAGAATCCGAGGAATCGGCATCATATTATTGCTTCCCCCCAGCCCCCATTCCCCTACTCCCTAAATGGATTTTTTTTCTTCTAGGCTAAATAAAAAATAATAATTTTAGTGTTCTTCAGCATCGACGTTTTCTGTCACAAATGTTGTTTAAAAACAGGCTTCTCCATTTGGAGAACAAATATGTTGCTTATAAAATACATATGAAATCTTTTATAACTGAAATAACAATACACAGTACATTTTAATTTAATATATAAATATCTGCATTACTGGAAATTACTTTTCTTTTTAAAATAAATTTATATCCTTTGTGTTCAAAAGAACATCTTGAACTTTCTATTTATTTTTTATTTTAATTTTATTTTTCTTAAATATTTCATTTTCTTTTTAGGTGTACACCTCTTGCACCAATCAGTCGTCACAAGAGGTTTATCAAAGGCCATGGTATGTGCAGACCTGTGTGTAGCAAAGCGCCTATTAAAGACTTGGTATAAGATTATAATAGACAAGCTGCACAAAGATAAAGGAATATTTATATACATTTGTATATAAACACAAGGGAAACAACTTTCTTACGAATTGTTTTTTAAATATAGCCGAGTTATTCCCCTTGGTGAACGTTTTAATAAACTGAATCGGTACAATAGTTACAGTGGATTATTGGTGAATTTTTATTTCACATCTAATTTCTGCAAGCTATCCGCCATTTTGGATCTATAAATAACGTAATGGGTAATTCCTTAGTATGATTTGACACTCGATTTTGTCGATTGATGTTCATTCTGGTCTGAAATAACGTCTTAGCCTGGAAACAGTAGCGGATCTAGAGGGGGTAAAGGAGGTTCGGATCCCCCTTTTTCTCGTATTTGTTTTTGTATTTTTTTTTTTTACATTTTCCGAGTGGAAAGACGTCAAAATTAACTATTTTTTCCCGGTTCTATTCACTCATCACATTTGGACCACCCTCCTCCTTTTCAGAAATCCTGCATCCGCGCCTGAAACTTAGCTGTGGTAGGTAAAGCATGAAATGCTTATCTGGGCTACAAGTTCTTAGCTTACGTCGCATACTTATATATTTCTTTGAAAATTGTACTTTTAATTATATATTTCTTGAAAATAAATTAATTATCTTGATGATTAGTTTAAATCTATCTTGTTTTTATTGGCAAAACAATGAAAATTTGACCTCAGCAGGAGCCCTGAGTGGGTAGGCCTACATAGATCATGTAGATGAAATCCAATTCTGATTCCAAGGCTTACAATAGGTCTCTTTCATGCCTTTCGAAAGTCTCTCCAGGGGACAAAAATGTACTATGCAGGTTTGTAGTTGTAGTGAACTTGTACACAAAGATTGTATACATTTTAACTGTCACTCGTAGCAACTTTGGAAAGGGGCCTTTAGTTCATTTAGCCTATCGGTATTTCATGATTTAGCTACCCGGTACACATTGCCATTTTAGGCATGACATAGGCTAAGAACTGGTAGCCCAGATAGGAGTGGGATGTAGCTCAAACGGTAGCGTGTCCGCCTGTGAAGCTGTCGGTCGTCGGATTGATCCTTCTCAGTGGACACATTTGCAGGTTAGGCTATTTTCCGTTCCAACCAGTGGTCCACGACTGGATCATCAAAGGCCGTGGTATGTGCAGTTCTGTCTGTGGGACAGTGCATATAAAAGACCCCTTGCTGCTTATCAGAAAGGAGCAGATGTGGAGGCAGCGGGTTTCCTCTAAAAATATGTCAGAATGACCATATGATTGACGTCCAATAGCCGATGATAAGATAACAAAATCATTGTGCTCTTGAGGTGTCGTTAAATAAAAGAAACTTTTTCTTTTTTGTAGCCTAGATAAGCATTTCATGCTTTATCTACAACAGCTAAGTTTGAGGCGCGGATGCAGGATTTCTGAAAGGGGGCTCCAAATGTGATGAGTGAATATGACTGAAGAAAAAGTGGACTCTCTGGATCCGCTACTGAGTTTCCAGGCTAAGGCGTTATTTCAGAGCAGAATCAACATCCATGGACCAAATCGAATGTCAAATCATTCACACTACGCGCGTGAACGCGACGTGTACGTGCTACTAAGGTATTATTACCCATATTTACGTTATTTATAGATCCAAAATGGCGGACAGCTTGCAGAAATTAGATGTGAAATAAAAATTCGCTAACTATTGCACCGACGGAGCGGGTATAGCTCAAATGGTAGTGTCCGCCTGTGAACCGGTCGGTCGTCGGATCGACCCTTCTCAGTGGACTATTTGCAGTTTGGACTATTTTCCATTCCAGCCAGTGGTCCACAACTAGTTCATCAAAGGCCGTGTTATGTACTATCTTGTTTGTGGGACGGTGCATATAAAAGACGCCTTGCTGCTTATCGGAAAGATTAGCCTACGTGGGAGGGGGACGGACCGTCCCGATGCCTCCCTCCCCACCTCCCCCCAACATTATAGACCACTTGTGTACTTCGGTACGTTTGCGCTAAGACGACAGGTAATGGTTTAAAGTGTTACATTGATACAATAAAGAGAAATACTGGTAAAGATTATTATTTAGGCATTTTAATTTAAATTTCACAGAAATTTTCATTTTTTCTAAGCAAAAGGTGGGGGGTGTAATTATAGACGTCCCCCCGTCCAAAATGTGGGGGGGGTGGTACGTGTGCCCGCCCCCACACCTATGTTTTGGTGGGCTTGTTTTAAAGTATCCTTATAGGACCAGTTCTGTGTAAAACTATAAACTCCAGCATCAACAAAGCAGTAAAAACGTGTTACCACAAAATTGATTTTGATTACATGTTAGTTCTGGATGAGTACCTTAAAGGCATAGTCCCACAGAATTTAAGGGGCCTTGTGGTCAAAATATTGATTACGAATAAAATTTACATTTATTTGTTATATTAGATATCGTTTTCATGTCACACAAGACATTTTAACTGAACTATGGTATAGGGAATTCCGTGTAGTGGATCAATTGTTTTCACATTTAAAAATTTCAAGATCGGAACTCCCCGTGGGTCGAAATAAATTGGTACAAAATGTTTTTGCAGATACAAAAATATTCAGAAATTTTAAAATAACGGCTCTCGGGGGAATACAAGTCACGTGACTCAAAATATATACGTCACACCTTCCTCGTGAGCTTAATAAAATATTTTTAAAATATTGATAAAAAGCGAGATGTGGTGCCCGTTATTTTTTCAATTTATTTGTCCGTTAGCATAATTCATTATTATTTTTAAAATATTGATAATAAGCGAGATGCGGTGGTTGTGTAAGTAATTCAATAAGGTGTATTTCTATGGACAAATCAAATGTTTATATTTAAAATTAATTCTTTCTTTGGAAATTAAGGATCCGTGGGACTATGCATTTAATGGACCAAAATATAACCTCTGATTGCATAAACGTTTCAATAAATAAAAAAATAACAAACAGTTATTGATAATTTAACGACATTTTCCCCAATTCATTCAATTGCTAACAAATAATTAAAATCATCTAATAAATTTTGGTATTTTTGTATTTTTTTCATCTAAATAATGAGCAAGGAAATGCATTAATATAAGATATGAAAGAGAAGAATTAGATTCATACATATTTACTGCAATTGCACAGTACAAGCCCATTTCAAAATGCTGGTGGTAGACCACAATTAGTATTCAGTACATGACAAAAACGGTTAATGTTCAGACAACTGTATAATTTAATATTAAACACCTGCACTTAAAAGTTAAATGAATAAGACCACTGAATGTCATATTCCACGTTTTTACCCAATTACAGCTTGACGACACCCTATAATATCACTTTAAGATGGGTTTCTGCTTACCGGTAATAAAAGAGATTTTCAACTAAACTGGTCATTTTGGAAAAAGCAGATGTTTGACATTTGTTTTTTTGCACATTTACAGAGCATCAATATATCTGATTGGCTTTCACTTTGGCATCAACAGATTTGTTTACATGATGAATGTTTAAGTGAGTTTCATTCAAAGAACTATAAAACATGCATAGTATACAATAATGGATGAAACAAGGTCAGAGCTAAAAAGGAGGGTCATTGCAAGGGAGCTTATAGCTTGTTCACTTTATTGCAGAAACTACATAGATATATAGAACTACTTTTCACATGTGAGTAGGTTCATTGCAAGGGAGCATATAGCTTGTTTACTTTATTGCAGAAATTACACTGTCAGATATATAGAACTACATGTGACATGTAAGTAATATGCTGTGAGCCTTCTGCCAGATCTACCCACCACTTTATTTTCTCTCAGATCTGGAACATCAACTGGCGTCAAAATCAATCCCCAAAGTTGGGAAACTGCTAATTGCCAGGACATTTTCATCCCTGACAATAAATAAAATAATAATTTCATCCTTTTAAAACCAGTTTATTAAGTGATTGCTGTATAGAGAATATTAATAGAATCTATCACCGTTGTGAGGTATAGACAAGGCAATTCCAACCCAAGGGAGAAAAGGTGCTTGTGAGG